>OX104112.1:78451597-78683293 GCA_944474755.1 Limnoperna fortunei | reverse complement strand
AATACGTATTGGTTACGAAAATTCCATCGTCACACGCTAGTACACATGTACTATGTCTATGTCTAAGATTCACCCCGGTTAATGAAGCTATATTTTTATATAGCGGATTTGGCCGAGGGGTCTAGACCGCTGGACATAGTGCAGGCGAATTGGTGCCACAGTGTCACAACGGTGTGAGTTCGAATCCCGCTGAGGGAAAGCAAAAATTTGACAGTGTTAAAAATCTAATTCAAACAGTGTTGGGCTTAATTTGTAGACGTATATATAAATATTTGATGTTAACCCTGTATTTCTGATGTTTCAGAAATCCGCTGGATAGATATATTATATGGTTGTCACAATACTTAGACGTTTGTATATGATTTACTTACTGTGACTGCATGACAAGTAACTTTGTCATCCTATATAATATATACAAAAAATGCTGAATTAGATTACTGTCAGATTAATACGTATTGGTTACGAAAATTCCATCGTCACACGCTAGTACACATGTACTATGTCTATGTCTAAGATTCACCCCGGTTAATGAAGCTATATTTTTATATAGCGGATTTGGCCGAGGGGTCTAGACCGCTGGACATAGTGCAGGCGAATTGGTGCCACAGTGTCACAACGGTGTGAGTTCGAATCCCGCTGAGGGAAAGCAAAAATTTGACAGTGTTAAAAATCTAATTCAAACAGTGTTGGGCTTAATTTGTAGACGTATATATAAATATTTGATGTTAACCCTGTATTTCTGATGTTTCAGAAATCCGCTGGATAGATATATTATATGGTTGTCACAATACTTAGACGTTTGTATATAATTTACTTACTGTGACTGCATGACAAGTAACTTTGTCATCCTATATAATATATACAAAAAATGCTGAATTAGATTACTGTCAGATTAATACGTATTGGTTACGAAAATTCCATCGTCACACGCTAGTACACATGTACTATGTCTATGTCTAAGATTCACCCCGGTTAATGAAGCTATATTTTTATATAGCGGATTTGGCCGAGGGGTCTAGACCGCTGGACATAGTGCAGGCGAATTGGTGCCACAGTGTCACAACGGTGTGAGTTCGAATCCCGCTGAGGGAAAGCAAAAATTTGACAGTGTTAAAAATCTAATTCAAACAGTGTTGGGCTTAATTTGTAGACGTATATATAAATATTTGATGTTAACCCTGTATTTCTGATGTTTCAGAAATCCGCTGGATAGATATATTATATGGTTGTCACAATACTTAGACGTTTGTATATAATTTACTTACTGTGACTGCATGACAAGTAACTTTGTCATCCTACATAATATATACAAAAAATGCTGAATTAGATTACTGTCAGATTAATACGTATTGGTTACGAAAATTCCATCGTCACACGCTAGTACACATGTACTATGTCTATGTCTAAGATTCACCCCGGTTAATGAAGCTATATTTTTATATAGCGGATTTGGCCGAGGGGTCTAGACCGCTGGACATAGTGCAGGCGAATTGGTGCCACAGTGTCACAACGGTGTGAGTTCGAATCCCGCTGAGGGAAAGCAAAAATTTGACAGTGTTAAAAATCTAATTCAAACAGTGTTGGGCTTAATTTGTAGACGTATATATAAATATTTGATGTTAACCCTGTATTTCTGATGTTTCAGAAATCCGCTGGATAGATATATTATATGGTTGTCACAATACTTAGACGTTTGTATATAATTTACTTACTGTGACTGCATGACAAGTAACTTTGTCATCCTATATAATATATACAAAAAATGCTGAATTAGATTACTGTCAGATTAATACGTATTGGTTACGAAAATTCCATCGTCACACGCTAGTACACATGTACTATGTCTATGTCTAAGATTCACCCCGGTTAATGAAGCTATATTTTTATATAGCGGATTTGGCCGAGGGGTCTAGATCGCTGGACATAGTACAGGCGAATTGGTGCCACAGTGTCAAAACGGTGTGAGTTCGAATCCCGCTGAGGGAAAGCAAAAATTTGACAGTGTTAAAAATCTAATTCAAACAGTGTTGGGCTTAATTTGTAGACGTATATATAAATATTTGATGTTAACCCTGTATTTCTGATGTTTCAGAAATCCGCTGGATAGATATATTATATGGTTGTCACAATACTTAGACGTTTGTATATAATTTACTTACTGTGACTGCATGACAAGTAACTTTGTCATCCTATATAATATATACAAAAAATGCTGAATTAGATTACTGTCAGATTAATACGTATTGGTTACGAAAATTCCATCGTCACACGCTAGTACACATGTACTATGTCTATGTCTAAGATTCACCCCGGTTAATGAAGCTATATTTTTATATAGCGGATTTGGCCGAGGGGTCTAGACCGCTGGACATAGTGCAGGCGAATTGGTGCCACAGTGTCACAACGGTGTGAGTTCGAATCCCGCTGAGGGAAAGCAAAAATTTGACAGTGTTAAAAATCTAATTCAAACAGTGTTGGGCTTAATTTGTAGACGTATATATAAATATTTGATGTTAACCCTGTATTTCTGATGTTTCAGAAATCCGCTGGATAGATATATTATATGGTTGTCACAATACTTAGACGTTTGTATATAATTTACTTACTGTGACTGCATGACAAGTAACTTTGTCATCCTATATAATATATACAAAAAATGCTGAATTAGATTACTGTCAGATTAATACGTATTGGTTACGAAAATTCCATCGTCACACGCTAGTACACATGTACTATGTCTATGTCTAAGATTCACCCCGGTTAATGAAGCTATATTTTTATATAGCGGATTTGGCCGAGGGGTCTAGACCGCTGGACATAGTGCAGGCGAATTGGTGCCACAGTGTCACAACGGTGTGAGTTCGAATCCCGCTGAGGGAAAGCAAAAATTTGACAGTGTTAAAAATCTAATTCAAACAGTGTTGGGCTTAATTTGTAGACGTATATATAAATATTTGATGTTAACCCTGTATTTCTGATGTTTCAGAAATCCGCTGGATAGATATATTATATGGTTGTCACAATACTTAGACGTTTGTATATAATTTACTTACTGTGACTGCATGACAAGTAACTTTGTCATCCTATATAATATATACAAAAAATGCTGAATTAGATTACTGTCAGATTAATACGTATTGGTTACGAAAATTCCATCGTCACACGCTAGAACACATGTACTATGTCTATGTCTAAGATTCACCCCGGTTAAGGAAGCTATATTTTTATATAGCGGATTTGGCCGAGGGGTCTAGACCGCTGGACATAGTGCAGGCGAATTGGTGCCACAGTGTCACAACGGTGTGAGTTCGAATCCCGCTGAGGGAAAGCACAAATTTGACAGTGTTAAAAATCTAATTCAAACAGTGTTGGGCTTAATTTGTAGACGTATATATAAATATTTGATGTTAACCCTGTATTTCTGATGTTTCAGAAATCCGCTGGATAGATATATTATATGGTTGTCACAATACTTAGACGTTTGTATATAATTTACTTACTGTGACTGCATGACAAGTAACTTTGTCATCCTATATAATATATACAAAAAATGCTGAATTAGATTACTGTCAGATTAATACGTATTGGTTACGAAAATTCCATCGTCACACGCTAGTACACATGTACTATGTCTATGTCTAAGATTCACCCCGGTTAATGAAGCTATATTTTTATATAGCGGATTTGGCCGAGGGGTCTAGATCGCTGGACATAGTACAGGCGAATTGGTGCCACAGTGTCAAAACGGTGTGAGTTCGAATCCCGCTGAGGGAAAGCAAAAATTTGACAGTGTTAAAAATCTAATTCAAACAGTGTTGGGCTTAATTTGTAGACGTATATATAAATATTTGATGTTAACCCTGTATTTCTGATGTTTCAGAAATCCGCTGGATAGATATATTATATGGTTGTCACAATACTTAGACGTTTGTATATAATTTACTTACTGTGACTGCATGACAAGTAACTTTGTCATCCTATATAATATATACAAAAAATGCTGAATTAGATTACTGTCAGATTAATACGTATTGGTTACGAAAATTCCATCGTCACACGCTAGTACACATGTACTATGTCTATGTCTAAGATTCACCCCGGTTAATGAAGCTATATTTTTATATAGCGGATTTGGCCGAGGGGTCTAGACCGCTGGACATAGTGCAGGCGAATTGGTGCCACAGTGTCACAACGGTGTGAGTTCGAATCCCGCTGAGGGAAAGCAAAAATTTGACAGTGTTAAAAATCTAATTCAAACAGTGTTGGGCTTAATTTGTAGACGTATATATAAATATTTGATGTTAACCCTGTATTTCTGATGTTTCAGAAATCCGCTGGATAGATATATTATATGGTTGTCACAATACTTAGACGTTTGTATATAATTTACTTACTGTGACTGCATGACAAGTAACTTTGTCATCCTATATAATATATACAAAAAATGCTGAATTAGATTACTGTCAGATTAATACGTATTGGTTACGAAAATTCCATCGTCACACGCTAGTACACATGTACTATGTCTATGTCTAAGATTCACCCCGGTTAATGAAGCTATATTTTTATATAGCGGATTTGGCCGAGGGGTCTAGACCGCTGGACATAGTGCAGGCGAATTGGTGCCACAGTGTCACAACGGTGTGAGTTCGAATCCCGCTGAGGGAAAGCAAAAATTTGACAGTGTTAAAAATCTAATTCAAACAGTGTTGGGCTTAATTTGTAGACGTATATATAAATATTTGATGTTAACCCTGTATTTCTGATGTTTCAGAAATCCGCTGGATAGATATATTATATGGTTGTCACAATACTTAGACGTTTGTATATAATTTACTTACTGTGACTGCATGACAAGTAACTTTGTCATCCTATATAATATATACAAAAAATGCTGAATTAGATTACTGTCAGATTAATACGTATTGGTTACGAAAATTCCATCGTCACACGCTAGAACACATGTACTATGTCTATGTCTAAGATTCACCCCGGTTAAGGAAGCTATATTTTTATATAGCGGATTTGGCCGAGGGGTCTAGACCGCTGGACATAGTGCAGGCGAATTGGTGCCACAGTGTCACAACGGTGTGAGTTCGAATCCCGCTGAGGGAAAGCACAAATTTGACAGTGTTAAAAATCTAATTCAACCAGTGTTGGGCTTAATTTGTAGACGTATATATAAATATTTGATGTTAACCCTGTATTTCTGATGTTTCAGAAATCCGCTGGATAGATATATTATATGGTTGTCACAATACTTAGACGTTTGTATATATATATATATATATATATATATATATATATAACTTGCTTCGTTAAAATAGCTTAACATCAAAATTTTTAAATCTTGAATTAAATAAAAATCTATATCTTTTGTGCTTTTTTTTCTTATTGAGAAATTTCTTTTCCTTACTAATTTCTACGACATTTTTAACTGATTCAGACATCAATTTTTTTAAATAACATGCCTGTTTGAAAATCTAATTTTTATATAAAAGTCATAATCTAAATTTGCATTTTAGCGGCTTATTTTGCGAGTCTAATTGGTCTTTCATTATTACCTTTCATCAAGTTTAGTGTCAGGTAATAAATAAACAAGGCACATCTAATATACAATTACATCGACAGAAATATCTCTGCACCCCCCCCCCTTCCCTTTTTAAAACCATCACTACCACACAGGAATCATTCACGAGAGTTTGAGATTTCGAAACCGTCAATAAACAAAACCCAGGGAAATTAAATTTAATGTTCAAATTGACTAATTTTCTACGTAAAAGTTCCATTTTCTAACTTATAAATTATGAAATAATCCAGAAATAAGATCAAGACTTTCTGGATGAGTGGTCACAAGAAAAATAAAAGAAACAGAAAAAATACATTTTATCATGTTAAAATAAGAATGCATAAACAAATTACGAAGCTTACCATATAAATCATGAAATACTCAAAGAAATATAATTGAAGCGATGAAATACATTACGTAATATAACATAACAAAATTTTAAAATGCTTTTTTCGTATCAAATTAAATAACTAATTAATAAAAGAAACGCAGGTATACACATTTTATTACGTCAAGAATAGAATGCATTAATAAAAATACTAGGCTTACCCTATAGATAGTAAAATAATCTAAAAATAAAAATTGAAGCGGATCTATTCATACTACCGAGAAATACACTGGTATAGCGCGCATTAATATGCAATTTTTTACATCTTTACTTCTTCTTATTAGATCGGGACAACAAAATGTATTTTAAAGCTTGAAGGATTTAACAAATACGAAAAACTGTAAATGAACTATTTCCCTTAATATTAAATTAGCCATTTTATTACTTACAACGTGAACTATATTGTAGAGTATGGTTTTAACCTAACTACTCAATCGTACCCGAAAATAATTATATATCATTAAGAGATAATAAGAAGAGGTCAAACATATGAAAAAACACAATAAACAATGTTAGATTTTGTAAAACGTAAACTGATATTATTGTAGAGAAAAAAATTAATTTGACCAATGCTTAAATTGTTGATGTACTAAGAATTATTTTGAATCATCGCTGAAGTTTAACGAATCTGTAGAAAATTGTGGTTTATGTTTTGTATATATTTGAAAAGAAACTTAAAGAAACAAACAAAAAGAATGTTTTGTTCAATGTATTCTGTATGTATTATATCGGTAAAGTCTCCTTGTTTACACGTATCTGTCATTTAGTAGTTACCACCATGTTTCTTATGTTTGTATCACATCTAATACCAGTAAAAGGTCAAGTCTCATAGATTGTTTATGTTTATGTATTTATGTGTGCCTTTTGCAAAATTTTTTCTTCAGATTGTTATTTTTCCTCAAGGTGCACTTGTCCTTTTTGTTTTTTTTTAATTTTCCCGATGTTGTCCGGTTGTTTTGATGTTTGCCGTATAACCATTATTAATTTCTAATCCTTCTAATAATTCATATTGTGATAAATAGTCGCAAAACAGATAAACTGACCTGTCATAAACATCGCGTGATCTGTTGGTATTTGTCAATAATTTATATTTACAGATTTTATTGTCTTTGTAGTATGTCCATTACTGTACTAGATAGTTTAATATTGTCTCATTTGTACATTTCAGCTATTAGCAAATTGTGACGATGGTTTGCTATAGATTACTTTATGTGTAAGTATTAGAGTCTATAATAATCAGCACATTCCGAATGATTTAGTGGTTAATAGACCGAGAACAGCTGTTTGTAATGAGTTTTGTGTTCCTATTAAGATTGCCATAATATATCAGGAGTTAATGACGTCAATAATTTATATAGGACGAGAGATTATTATAACTATAAATATAAAATCACGCTTGATACAATAATAAATGTTAACAAATCCATATATGGTATTTATATGACAATTGCAGTTGTTTGAGCCAATCCAAAATTATACTTTACTTGGAAAAATTAAAAATCTGTTTGGTTGGTAGTTAAACTTTCCTTTTTTTATTACAAGATGTCAAATTAGGATTTGTTTTATTTCAATAATCAGTTGCCTATAGACAGTTAATGAAGATAAAAACTTGTGTGTATTGTATAAGTTTGTTTTGCATTCAACCTTTTGACCCTATTACATATATTTTAACATGGGTAACATGAAATTATAGTGTAGAAATAATACAAACAATACCGCTATCACCAAGGGTGTAGCTTTTCAGCAGGTAGTTAGAGTTCCTCCTATAGTAAAACTGGACGCCATTACTAGGTAGCTGAAAATACCGTTAACATGTCAAAACATACAGACATAGATTACAGCTATATTTTTAGTTACAGTGAAATTCTACAAACTTATCTACTTTGAATTTTTTTTATCTCGACAGAGCAACAAACAGCTCTTACTTTTCTCATAATGAAGCAATTGACGATTACGAATAAGGTGTTAAAACTAATAAGGTGTTGTAGACAAATCAATTATGACCAAATAATAAACGAACCGAAACCGTTTACACCTGGCAATTTATATCAAAACCTTTAGCGCAAACAACTTATTGGGCTACTCCAATTCAAGTCAGGGAAACTCTTTGTAGTTCCGCTGAAATGCAAAATCGTCAAAAGAGATATATTATTGTGCGATCTATGTACGAAATATTGCTACATTATATAATACGTGTTCTTGTATGTTAACTTTCAGATGTGGACTACTGTTTTGTTTGACCACTAGATGTAGCCAAGCGTTTAACTTTGACGAAAAACAAGGAATTAGAAAAAACGGGAAAAGCAACTGGGGAGAATTAAACACTTTTATTAGTAGACCACTGGGGAAAAAAACAATATATCCATTGACAGTTGAAGATACTGTTTTTCTGACTAAAATAAAAACAGATGGTATAAAAAGAAACCAAGGAATAAAAGTTCCAAGAATTCGGTCATATCCAGCTTTGCTACGTTTTTTACAAAATGGAGGGATTTATGCTAGAAGACAAAATACGCTTCGTTGGTCATGACCGAAATGTATACGAGGTAAACACGCATTGAATTTCTTTCGTCAACATATGTTACACACTCGAACTGGTTTTCCAGAAAAATTAAATAACTTTTGCCGTTTTTAATTTTTATTAGTGATTTATTGTATGCTGTGAGTAAGATTTCAGCGGTCACATGAAAATTTGTTATGTGTATTATTGCAATAATTTACTTAAATTAAAATAAATAAGATTTATTAGATATATAAGATTAAATAAGATTTGCTATTCCGGCTAAAGGAACAATAGCCATACATTTCTCATTTTTTATGTTTGTTTTTGTGTAAAAACAGAACTAAATTGTATAAATTTCTAAATCAACGTGTCTTATCTTGCTCAGCCTGTGATTTTGAACTGGCAGTCGTGACGTTGCGTCCATATTTTAACAAGTTGCTGTAAGGTAATGTTACAAATGTTACTATGTTTGTATACGAAACGTTTTTACGTGGTCGTAATAATATATAAAACTGGGTCTACCTCATCATGAATCAGTTGTTTCAGATAGGACTGGGTGATAAATGGTGTAACCCAAGTTTTGATTCTTGGGACTGTGAAGTATTTTCAACAGTGATAAAAGGGCTGTTATTTTATTTTATGGTATATAATATTAGTACAAAATATTTTTCAAAAACTATTACAAAAATGAGACGAAGTAGTCAGAATTCATCAATTGAACGTAGCAGATTTGACGAAACAGCTAGAAACAATATATTTTGCAAATTCTGTAAGGATGATATTGGAGATGCAATTCATTTTACTCTGAAGTGTTCAGTTTTATATATTTAATAAAACAATATTGTTGGAAAAATCCTTTATTGCCGACATATATTTAGTTGATATGTTTGATCATCGCATCACATTAAATATGTAATTCAAAATTTAGAAAAAATATTTGCAATCATATCATCGCACGAGACATATAGCGTCTAATGTAGTTTTTATTACCATAAACAATTCTTGTAGCTGTACGGTTCAATTACGGTTTTACCCACAGTGCTCTTTTGTGTTTTGCCTGGTTCCTAGTAGGGAATGATTTTACATAGGTAATACAGTAGCCGTGACCCTTAAGCATAGCGACTGACTTGTTCGCCGGATTCCACTTTGCTTGCACGTTAAGGGGCAGTTTTGTAAATTTAGAAAATCCAGATGATACAAATTGAAAAAATTATCTGACGCTCCCTAACACTTCATAATTTTCTAATTATTCAAATTTCCTGCTAGTTAGTTTTCTGTTGTCCATGACGTTGCAAATTTGTGCGTGGATTTTTAATGCTTCAGTATCTTTTGATTAACCATTCCATCCCATTTGTTTACTTTTTTTTCTGTAAATAAACATACCTAAAATGCTGTCTGCTGTACGTTAAACACCAATCAATCAATCAATCAATCCATCCATCCATCCATCCATCCATCCATCCATCAATCAATCTAACATATAAGATAACGTCAAACATGTGTCCTAGTAATAATGGCTCCATATGGTCATTGCATATTTATTAAATCGGTTGGTGTTTAACAGGAAGCAATATTGGGTCATACTAGTCTAGGTAGATAGTCATATTTAATAATGGATCACCAAAGTGTCACGATGATTGTGAGTTCGAGCCGACTTTGTGACTGCAGGGATTTCCAATTTTCCTGTATTTTCTGTCAAAGGAGAGGTTTATTATGGGAATTCTGGCTTCCACTGAAAAAGATATAGCTAAAAAAATTGTCGGACGAAGCATACGACCAAACTAAAGAAAAATGATAAAATTTAGACGAGAACCTAATACCTTTATTTCTCAATTCAACAATACGGTAAATCTTATACCTGTCATATACCTAAATCATATATGGGTTATTTACGGATACATATACAAAATCAAGACTAGCAATTTTACTTTAAAGATCAGTCATGCCATTTGTTAATGTCTCCGTTACGTAGAACTTTGTGTTTATGTTTGCAGGTCATGGCGTGAGATCGCCAGTTCAACCGAATGTAGGGTCAAACTAAAAACCTTAAACGATAAAAAACTGCTCCTTGTATACACATCCTACGCAAACATTTGCATTCAGAAAACATTTGGCGACACAGTTACTACAGCATACTAATTATTGGTATAAGTAGAGCCAACCATGTCAATGAAATTAAATAACAACTTAAAATCTAAGAAAAGGCAATTGTATTCTAATTTCTAAACTATTTTTAGATACTATAGACTGGGATGGTTATATAGATAAGCCATAATTCAAAGCGTGTCTTAAAATTGTATCCGACTGCTTACGATATGTAGCGATAACCTCCGAATTTATTTATTTAATATAAAATATTAATTTAAATGTTTTAGCACATTACATGCATGAATTTGTTGAGATTGCACAGATTTATTGTTTAGTAACAGTAGATCAATTTGTTAATCGCTCAAATAAAATACTTACCGTGTTTTCAATCTTGTTGCTTATTTTCCATAATACTCTATTTAGTTCATTATTGGCAGTAAGACATATTAAATCCGTATCAGTAGTAGATTACCAGATTGTGTAACTATGTTCTAATTGGACCAACAGTGGCAATTTAAAATTTTTGTTTTCTTTATTTGGCTTGAATTGGCTTTTAACGTCACACAACAAAGGAAATGTAAGAAACATTATAATTTGTTATTCCAAAATCTTAAAGGAGACCTCGAAATACGTATAATTAAAAGTTGAGAGATCTCGAAATAATTATATCATGTATCGCATTTTGTATTACAAAATTACTATTTCAAGATCTCGATTTCTTTATGCGGTTTAATTTCCGGCGATTTCGGACTATGATTTTAAAAGAAACACGAGGGACGTAAACTGACATGGTATTATATATGTTTTGTTTTCATGACAATACTTATTTTATATCTAATATTTTACACTGAAACGAAGATAGTTTGTTCTATATTTTTGTGCCATGGAAAAAGTGCTATGCTGAGGTATTAAAAGCCATAAGTTCCTTGTGATCACATGGAGTGTACAGTTCAAAACTGGTTTGTCTGTTGCCGTCATTAACTTCTTCACTATGCAGCGGTTTGTCGGTAGTTAAACTTGATAAAACACCTGTGTATACTTAATGAAATCATATGACAAGGACGAGGCCCATATTTTGAATGCGTGCGCAAACAGAAATACATTTTCTGTCGACTGAAAGTTCAATAATACTTATATTTGTCTATATTTGGTCGGTTGCACGAGGCGCGAATCCGGGTTATAGTACGGCGAAGTGGAGCTAACTTCTGCATGAAAATACGGTATATTTTGTATGCAAATTAAGTCATGCAGATTTCAACTCGGAACCCGAACATTTTTCTATATCTAGAAATGCTATTTAGACGGCGGTCTAACGGTAGGTAATGTTTTCACATACGCCACAATACTTTTTATACGGACTGCTAACGATTTAGTAAACAGAGTTGATACATGTAATATCGAACTTTATTACTTAAATCTATCACTTGTACTTAATGTTTACTTGCTAAGTATAGCATGTGTCCATATAGTTTGTTGCACTTTAGCACGTATGTTGTAATAATATTTTTAAACTACAAGGCTTGTCATTGACTTGTCACTGGGAAGACTTGCCCTTTTGTCAGAAAGTTGTGTATTGTCAACTTAACACCTTTCACAATGATAACAATAATTTCTGGAAATGTGTTAACAAAACATGTTTGTCGTGAACACGCTAACATACGCAAAAACAATGCAGGTGTTTCGCGAGAATATTATATAAAATAAAGTTGATGCTTCTGTCTTTCCTTAAACAACATCTTCGACAAAGGAGGTCGAGGTAAGAGCGTTATATATTACTACATATTTTGGTGTATTTTCATCCTTTATTTTTCAATAATTAAAAATATCACTCTTTGTGTAAGTTTTCCTGCGACAGATCATGTTTTAAACTATTTAATTGACGCCTATGAGAACATGTAAATTGAACCCATTTCTAACATGACTCTGAATATTGACGAAGGCGAGCGTTTGAGATTTTTAACCTCATATTTTGCCGTCTTAATTAATTTTTGTAAACAACATATTTAACATTAATCTTACATTCCATTACCTTTTTAAAAGAAATAAATCAAATCAAATAATGAATTCATTACTAAAATTTAAATAACAAATCATCACAACAAATAACAGAAAGAGAAAGTGGAGGCATAATTTTAATGTACTGGCTTGGAACAGTCAAATAAAACATGTAGAGGCATAATTTTAATGTATTGGCTTGGAACAGTCAAATAAAACATGTAGAGGCATAATTTTAATGTATTGGCTTGGAACAGTCATATAAAACATGTACAGGCATAAAGTACTGGCTTGGAACAGTCAAATAAAAAATGGATAGGCATAATTTTAAAGTAATGGCTTGGAACAGTCACAAAAAACATGTATAAGCATAATTTCAATGTAATGGATTGGAACAGTCAAATAAAACATGTATAGGCATTATTTTAATGTAATGGCTTGGAACAGTCAAAAAAACATGTACAGGCATAAAGTACTGGCTTGGAACAGTCAAATAAAACATTTATAGGCATAATTTTAATGTAATGGTTTGGAACAGTCAAATAAAACATGTACAGGCATAAAGTACTGGCTTGGAACAGTCAAATAAAACATGTATAGGCATAATTTTAATGTAATGGCTTGGAACAGTCAAATAAAACATGTACAGGCATAAATTACTGGCATGGAACAGTCAAATAAAACATTATGTGGAGGCATAAAGTACTGGCTTAGAAGAGTCAAATAAAACATTATCTGGAGGCATAAAGTACTGGCCTGGAACAGTCAAATAAAACATTATGCGGATGCACACAGTACTGGCTTGGAACAGTCAAATAAAGCATTATTTGGAGGCATAATGTACTGGCTTGGAACAGTCAAATAAAACGTGCAGCGTGGTGTAACTGGTCAAAGGGTTTTCAACCCTTACCATTAATTTATTGTTGTAATAACAACTCGCACATGCAGAAACGTATCACAGCAACAACAAAAACACCTGCTTGAAACAGAGCCAGGAGAAACATCTCTTATATCTATCCAAAACAAACGCAGTACATTAATACAAAATACAAATACGTTAAGTAAAGAAATGACTCAATGAAAACAAAAAGAAATTGATGTCAAAAATAAATAGACAGAAAGAAAGTTCTAGGAATAAAACCAAATTGGTTTTAAATTACATAGTTTTGAAAAATGTAATGTAAAAATAAAAAATAAAATAAAATATGTATTGATTTATTGTTTGTTTGTAAACATGTAGTGTCCTGAATATAGCAAAACTATTATTCTACAATATTCATCTCTTTTATTATTTTTTCTTACAGTTAAAACACATTTGATAGGTGGGATCAGTTACAATTAACAGTTGTCAACTGCATAATTATTTAATAGTACTTATTGTAACATGTATACATGCATTTAATATTGATCTTGTGAGCAGGTTTTATTTACGCCTGTTACATATAACAAATTAATAAATAATCGTAAAAAAGTACATTTAAAAATATTTGTATTACTTTCAGAATAAATACTAAATGAAGTTTAGAATGAGAGCAATGCTGTGTTTGTTCATTGTCGTGACTTTCGTGTAAGTATTTATTACGCAGTGGTGATTTTAATTTGTTTGGACCGAATATTTGGTTATGGTAACAGTGGGGCAATGAACATTCTACAGACTTCCGAATGTCAGTTATATCATCCTTGACCCTATTGTTTTATTATCACCATTATATTTGTATTAAGTACTAATGCCATGTATAATTTACGAACACAGCAATTTACTGTTGCCCTGCAATAACAAAGAGTAATTCTTACTCACAAATAAGATATAGAATGCGACAATTACAAGATAGTAGAGCACAATATAACAAAGTAAGACGGAGGTTGAGGATTAGAAGAAAACTGCCGACCTGATGCCGCAATTTCCTGTTTTGACCTATATTAGCAAAACCGGACGCCAAATGAGGCAATGATCATGTTCGATTTTCGTTTTCTTAAATTATTTCTCTGGAATTTGCGTTCTTCTCGTCGCGTTTTGGCTTTTGTGTTGAAATCTTTTGCGTTTTCGCTTATAAAATATCAAGCGCGAACTCGCGAAATAGTTAATTACGCCCATTATAGAAAAAGATTTACAGTGCTTAAAAAACTTCACGGATCTAACGGATCTACATTACATGTGACAACAGTTGTGATTACTTTTTTTCTTTCTTTACCTTTAGCATGGGTTTAACAAATGGATGGGTCAAAGATGTTGATATCTATACTCAAAAAAGATCACCTGACAAAATTGTGAAAATAAGGTCTCTGTTTAGTGTCTATCCGCTGCTGTTTTGGAGAGCTCTTAAATTTCCAAAGGTTATGACGGAAGATAATCTCGGGAACAAACGAGCAGACGACATGAAAGAATCGGAGCAAAAGAAACGTGCACTATCATTTAAATGGCTTCGACAAATGGGAATGCGAGATGAGCAGAAGATACAAAGACGTGTTAGTTTCGATCCGCTTGCTAGTGGACTGATTGGTTAGTGGAAAAAATATTAAGGTTTAATATTTATATCAGCGAATCAGATTCACTTTTAACAAGCAGAGTACTTCTACCCTAAATATAAACAATAGAAAAATACAAAAACAGCACAATGCATCTGTTTGGGACATTTTACAAATAAAAATCTTCATACCAACAACGTTTTTGTTTTGGTTTTTTTTTGTTTTGAAAATTTTCACCACACACTAAATTCAAAACGGAAATAAATTAAACTATATTATCAGCATAGGTATATAATATTGCTCTTTATCGTCATTAATATTTTATTAAATGTATTCTTATTTGGGGGATATCGGTGGCCGTGTGGCTTATTGGTCTAATATTGTCTAACTGGGTGTTCTTGTCATTATATTGAGTGGTTTTGACTGTATAGTCGGTACTCTTAACTCTATGTTGAGTGGTTTTGACTGTATAGTCGGTACTCTTTACTCTATGTTGGGTGGGTTTTTCATTATATTCTGTAATTTTGTCATTATATTATGTTGTATCTATATTATATTGCGTGCTTTTGTCTATATGTTGAGCTCTTTTATTATATGCGGTGGTATCGACATTATATTCGGTAGAAACAAGTTTATATCGAGTGCTTATGTCTTTAAATTGCGTGTTCTTGTCATTATGTTGAGTGGTTTTGACTGTATAGTCGGTACTCTTAACTCTATATTGGGTAGGTTTTCCATTATATTCGGTTGTTTTACAGTCAAAACCACTCGACCTAATGACAAGAACATCCAATATAAAGACATATGCACTCAATATAAACTTGTTTCTACCGACTATAATGTCGATACCACCGAATATAGACAAAATCCCTATATAAAGACAGCCACGGCATTCCATATACGCGGTTGATTGTTTATGCATTATGCAGAATCACAATGGTCTTTTTACTGAGGTTGCTAATATGAAAGTCTAATTGATGGTTGTTTGAGTCTACTATTCTGTACACATTATTGTGTTTTCACCTATTTATTTTATCAACAGCGTGTCATTATTAAAAATTCATTATTTGTCTGAACTGTGTTATTCTCAGTGTAGTCATTTACTCTTTGAATCACTATTCTCTATTTATTAATTTTCAAGGGCATTGTTCTCTCTTCATTAATTTGTAAGGAGTTCATCCTTTATTTATTTTTCCCCTTCCATCCTATCAAATGTAAGTTAAAATGACTGCAATACATGTACAAATGTAACAATGTGTTAACACTGTGCATATGTTGATATGTAGTCAAAGGGACATTACTAGAATTAATGTGAAGTTTTTTTAAGATTGTCTGTACTGAAGACTAGTGGTATAGGGTAATGCATTATCATTAATATAATTTTGTAGAATGTTGTGGTTTTACTAGAAACATACTTCATGGCGGTCAGAAAACGGGCCTTAGTAAGGGGGAGGGGGCTTGGTTTATTTTTGTTTTGGTCAGAAAAAATATTTATTGTTTGAAGACAGAATATTTTTTTCAGTATTAGCATTATTTTATATAGCAGAAATCCTTCAGAATATTTTTTTCTTACCCTCCTCTTCCAAAATATTTTTTTCATAAAAAATCATAAATATTTTTTTAGGAAAAAACCAAGGCCCCCTTGCAAGTTAAATTGTCGGTCTCTAATTAGTTTAAGTAGTTTTTTGCGTACCAGGAAGGGTTCACATGGATTATAACATAGCTGCTTAGCGCGTTCCTGTTTGTCGAAGAGTTCCACGCTCCTTCCACGTAAAAAAAAATAGGCTCCATGTAGCCGTTACAAAAGTCTAAATTCTCCGACCCTACAGAATTCTACTTACGTTCCAGTGTTAGTTAAATTTTTTGGCCTTTAGAGCATACCTTTGCCAGAAACTGATTTACCGTTGGTAAAGATTTTTTGTTGCAATACTTCCCGACGTCAACCATTCAATTGATCATTAGAACATGTTTACAGCACAACAATCGATTTCGTAAACGGATTCAATTTTTATGCCAATTTCAGACTGAGAAAAAAAATGTGTTAACTGTGATGTAAATGTTCACAGAGATACGTTTATATCAGGCAGAAGACGCAACCTTGCATCGTTAGAAATTAACAATACTGGTTGTTTTTTTTAAACAGTTCAAAAATAGGCGATCACAATTCACATAAGAAAGGTAGGTTCATTTTTTCTGTTGGAAATACGTAGTTGTAAGACTTTATAAATGTATCTGTAATATAATACACCATTAAATATGAATCTAAATATTTAAAATAACGCACAATTTTGTGCGTTTGAGTTATATTATTAGTATTTCGTCGTCGACTGTCTGTAGACACTTTAGTTTCCGAGCTTTATGTTTTATGTGACCGAATATTTTAATATGTTACCTATATGGTCCCTATGACAAAATAAACTTAGGAATATATAACTGAAGTCCTTGAAGCTATCGTTTCAGAAAAAATGAGTCTATTATTTTCAAGCGAGTTACATATTTTCCATCCGATTCAGATGCCGTTTCTCTCATACTGTTCCTAAGTATATATGCTTTCAATATATTTGCGATATTATTTGTGTTGTTTCTTGGACTTTGACTTGTGGATTATGTTTTTTTTAAAGTTTCCTTGGTGTTTTGTATTTTTTAATTACCTTTGTTTAATATGAAGCGTGAATAAGTTATCAGCAGTCAAAAAGTGTCAAATTCTACATGTCAACTCAGTTTTGATGGAGACGTTATTCAGTTGATTTGTATTTGCACAGTAGAAAATACATGTCAATATTTTTTCCTTCATGCTTTGTAAAAAGAATGAGTTCTCGCGACAAGTTTTTCATTGTTTCTCATGTTGGAAATGTTTATTTTTAATCCTGTTTGATTTTGTATTAGATTCCTTATTTAATGAGCCTTCGATAGATTGACCATAGATTTTACCTGTCTTTTAATTCCTATCGTATTCTTCGCACTACAAGACGTAATCTAGAGTTGTTATATCTAAAACCAAACCAGTATATAGAAGCATATGTAAGATGTGTTTGGGGAGTGTTGTTCAAATTCCAGTTCATGAATCCGCGTACCCCCTTTTAGATATAAAAAGCTGAAAACACATTGTAGCCGCTAAACTCTTCGTCCTTACCAATACTTTATTAAATTTGCTGATAATTGGCTCCACGTTTACACAATTGACTCAGTTCTCGAGCAGTATATAGCTAAATAATTGTTAACTAAGACCACATTAATGTCAACATTGGTGTTTTTCCGTTTTATTTTGGTTTTAATAAAACATATTAGACCATATCTTGGAGTCTTTCATTATTGAGACATTTCATCCTGTAAGTCATAAAAGCTATGTCCCATTACTATTCGCGGCTTCCCCCCCCCCCCAATAAAAACTGGACGCCATGAAATATCTGAAAAATTGCTGAAAGTGGCGTTAAAACACCATTCAAACAAACAAATTCCCATTACTATTCGAAACTTTTATGGGGAGAGATTCGTTCAACTGGACCGTTACTATAGATAATGGTGTTCATACGTCACACAAATTTTATAAAGTTGAAAATTAAATAAACTAATAAATAATTAAATTTACAATACAAACGAACATATAACAACGGCAAGATTGCTACATGCAGACAAATGTCTCTCGCCGCTGCAGTGTCGAATTGCTAAAGAGGGGTGAGACATTTGAATATTAAATTTTTACCGCGATAAATTGAGTTATGGGACAAAATATTAAGCATGTAATATGTAGAATTACTTGGATTGGTATTCGGGAAAGAGCTGAGCAACTTGCGTAAAACTTCAGCAGAATGTGCAAACTTTTACTATAGGAGATACCATTTTAAAAACACACGCTAACAGAGTAAAATTACTCCAATTAATAAATGCCCGGAAATGGATCTTTTTGTGCAAACAGTGGAGAAGGTGTTATAAGGTGAAAGATAAACTCAGAGAATGTAACTTTGATAATTTTATTAATATAGATTGTGTATTAAGTAAACGGTCAATTGTAAATTTAGAAGATATAATTTTTGATAGATATAAATCTGAGTGGAATGATAGAATTTTGACCTTAGAAGCAAGTAAAAAGTTGCGCACATATAAATTGTTTAAAAATATATATAAGACAGAGAAATATTTAATGATTAACATTAACTATAGATATAGAAGTGCTTTTGCTAAATTTAGATGTGGTGTTGCACCACTTAGAATTGAAACTGGTCGGTATGAGGGTAAAAACATTGAGGAGAGAAAATGTTTCTATTGTAATAGTTCTTCTATTGAAGATGAGAAGCATGTACTATTGTATTGTCCGCTATATGCAGATTTAAGAGTAAAGTTATTTCAAGAAATTAATAATTAATTAATAATTATAATGTGGAATTTTCAAGTTTGTCAGATGATCAAAAGTTTATATATCTCTTTAAAGCAGATGACTGTTTTTATAATGTTGCCAAAACCTGCTGTAACATTGTAAGTAGAAGAAATACCTTTTTATTCTCTTAACTAGTAATATTAACTTTTAAAGTTACATTTCCTTTTACTTTCATTTATTATTTTATTTTTTTATCTGTAGATTGGTAATGTTAATGTAAGTCATGTTTTAAACTGTGTATACATGTAATAGTCTCTCATAATTCTGTTTAGAATGGCACTTGTATTTTAACTAAATGTGTTTTATATGTTTACATGTAACTATAACTGTTTATTGTATGTGAATTTTGTGTATTTACAAGTGGTGAGACTTTAATAAAATATTGAATCTGAATCTGCAAATTAAGCTTGATGTGGTATGTTTGATGCATGTACTTTTAATTTTGCAGCGAGTAAAGGACTTAACGGTTATCTGACAAACTGTAGTGCATTTTAAATTTATTTTGAAAAACAAACTGTGCATCAATATAAGATTAATAGAATCTCAGTGTACAAAATTGATTACGTTATAATATAGGTCATTAATCACTATATTTGTTATTTTGCAGTTAATTAAAATTGCACATAGTAATCCTCTCTAAAAGGTTGGGTGTATACAAATAATTTTTTTTAATTTCGAAAAATTTCTGTTAAATTTTGTTCTTACTAAATTAATGCCTTCAGCCTTAGAAATGAAATGAAATGAAGTGAAATTTAATGAAAATGAAAAATCTACAAATAATGATTTTGAGAATTGCATGAAGATCTTTTAAAATAATATTGTCCCAGGCTATTTTAACGTATTAGTTACAAATTCGTGCTCTTGACCGTTTTAATTTAAATAAATTTGTATTTAAATTTCTAGAAGAATAAAATATGAAGACAACTTTTAACTAAATAAATAGCGAACTAAGTCTAATAACTTTTCACCAAGTAATAAAACTTTTTGTCATTAAACCATAAATTCATCAATATTCAGCTGTTTCATCACCAGAAAAAGTAACTTCAGTTTAATCTATAAACAATCTCGTTGGTAATATGAATATTCATAATAAAAGCTGTCATATAGCCACAATGTATCAGAGACATCCAACCGTGTTTCATTTGAAAGGTAGCAATCTAAGCTGTTGGTTCCATGCATTAAGGATCTACACATGGAGTCTGCTTGCAAACAATGTTGTTGGCATTCGTCAGTAGAGACTCCCACGAAATCTGCTGGATTACCAAAATTGATAAAATGCAGGTATGTGCGCATAAAGTCGTTTCCATAAACCGTGCAATCTGTTAAAAAGCGTTAAACAAACGTTACAATTTGATATAACATTTGAAATATATTAAAAGCGAGTCCATACATTCGATCAAATAGTGACTTTTTATTCTAAGTATGGTTTTCCAAATGTGTAGTCGGAGTACACGTTGAGAACTCTCTACAGAAAAACTGTCAATCATTGTCAATTAAGATTAAAGTATAGCACATTCAGGTATCGGGTTTTATATATAAAAAAGGTGAGTGATTTGAATTGCTAATACCTACATGTAGTTATACTGGTCCTGTAAAGAAATGAGGAATCTTAGTTATCCTCCCATCAGTCTCTGTCCATGTTTTATCTGTTATTTTTTTAGTTGTTTTGATCTGCGTTTTTTTGGATTGAGTAAATTTAAGAGTAAAATCATTCGAGTTGACTCACAGTTCTTTACAAAGGGTTGATCTTTTCGGCTTTGTTTCGCACTTTATAATTTAATTTTTAATACTTATAAATTTTTTATATTCCAGATAAGAGCATTCCCGTTATAGCTAGTATATTTTTTCCGGACATATATCTTATTGCCGCGCTCCTTTCACGACAAAGATCCCTTTTGTAGATTTCGAAAAAGAGTCGGCCACGAAATAGCTGGTAACATTGCTGCCAATTGCTTTTAACACTATTCATCCAACCAACCATCATGTACGTGATATTTTTCTTCATACGTTCAGCATGTTGATGTACACAATTTAAATTACGTTTGTGAAGTCGGTACACGAATTGCGATATATAGGGCGACATGTAATCTAGCCAATACTTACTTGGAAGACAAGTATGTCGGGAGGGGGAGAAACTATATCCTGATATACACCAACACCGTTTGGCACTACACTCAGATGTGGTTGTTGTGTTTAAACAATCGGCTCTGCATTCCGATGAAGTAGTAGTACAGTCATTGTCAGCCTCACATAGGTCTCCTATATACCCTTTAACTGAAATAAAATAATTTATTTAAGAATAGGATTCTTTTTACTTACTCATTGAAATTTACAACAAAATACTAAAACGATATTGCCGCAGATCACATTTGTGTTAATATCGTTTTTTAGTTCTCCTGTTAATAAAAGCTTAGATTGGTATTTTCTTCACGATCATTATTTTCTTTAAATGATAATAATGTTGCTCTGAATATTACTATCCGGTTTTGGAAATTATTTTTATTGTGCAATATTCAACAAATTTTAACCACAGGCGTCCCTGAGATATAATAAAAATTATCTTTATTGTACTACTAAATCTACGAGGTGCAAATCTATACGATTGTTAGCCGTTATGGCGTTTTCATCACAAGTTAAATATTTAAACTTTATATATAGGAAGTCTGAGACCATGGTATAGATTAAAACTTTCATAATTCCAGACTCTTTTGTTTGCCTATTTGGTTTCCTCATTTATTAATGAGATGAAATGAACGAGTCCGGAAAGTAAAAGCGATACAGGTGTAGTTACCACCAAATACCGGGAGTAATATTCAACAGATTAGTTCACTGTTGCCTAATATAGATTTTGAACCGTACATGATACAAGAATAAATTTGGTATTTTCGGAAAGCTGAAATTTTAGGAAACTTTGAGATTTTATTGGTTTTAATTTAACATAAAAATGCTGAAAGTCAATAAAGGACTAAATTTGAAAGGTAAAGAAGAAATTGAGACCATATAAACTTCCGGTTAAGCATTGGTTCTAATATGCAATAAAACATAGGTTGAAATTTTAAAAGAATGCTGACCAGGTGCATATTGTTATAAGACAAAAGTTTCACTTTATTTGCAATTAAGTTAAATTATTTAGGAAAAGTCTAAATCATAATATTTAATATAGCCAAAGAGTCGAAAAACGTAGTGATCCTATACCTCAAAGGTAATTTCCGGTAAATGCGGTAACGACAACAACCAAAATGTCAATTTAAAAACATACATTGAAGTCTATACATAATGAATTAAAAACATACGTGGTAAAGACTTGTGTGGATTTTTTTAGCAATAAACGAAGTTAACAGCCACCGACTCCTTGCTTGTTGAATTCTATTTCGATGGGAATTGTTTAATATGTATTTATACAGCACTGTATTACATGAAAGAGACACGAGTGTGATGAAGGAATAGACATAATTATTAATAAAGGTAATAAAAGAATACCGAACACCAAGGAAAATGTTAAAAACAACAACACAAAAATCAAAGTCCGAGAAACCGTCAAACTTTAGAACCAAAAAACGAAAATATAGCCACTACATCAATTATCTTGACTTGGTACAGGCATTTCAAAAGAAAGGGTCGGTAAAACCAGATTTTATAGTGTGCTAAACCTCTCGCTTCCATTACTGTAGTATAGGAAATGGTTTGTTGATGAAAGTGGATGTCTATCATATACCACTAGTCATATATAGGTGTATCCAATAATCATCGCAACACAATCACTGTGTAACTATTTCCGAAAATTGAAAAAATATCTGCAATCATATTTTCCAGCGAGATATAACATTTTTCAACAAGGAAAAAATATCTATAGTAAAGTTAATAAAGGCGCCGACGAGTCGTTTTGTCTTGTAATCTTTGTTGATAAGTTTATCCCGATTAAATTGGAGATATTTGTAAAAATCAGTATACTCGTTGCAAGTTCTTGCATACTTGACCAATTGAGAAATATAAACACATTATGCAGGAGAAGCTGGATTATTGCTGCATAAGTGAGGAATATTAATAATATTGAAATTAAAATCGTCTGGTTTGTCGTTTATTGTGCTAAGATGACCGTTGGTGTTACATTCGATAGTTTAGTTTAAACATATTTTATTTTCAAACACAGAAGACAATCGGATCACAAATTATAACAATTAAGAATCGCCTTCTCCGTTATTTATACATTAAACATGTATTGACATTTACTGATATCGTATATTTTACAATCAACTATGGCAGACATGGATATAAACATGACCTTAGAAATCCATATGAACATTTACTTGGATAGTGCATTTCACATAGTACATAGTACAAAGTATTTAGGAAGCAAAACAAGAAACAGAAACAAGGGGGAAGGGGGGAATTGATGCAACTCCGTTTTACAATGAACGGTTTCTTTGATATATAACTGAACGTGCTGAAATTGGAAGCAGTTGTTTTCATATCTGTCATTAACTGCTCCATATAACAGTGTGTTCAGATCTAAACGAAAGTTAAACAATAGTAAATTTGTTTGTAATTTAAGTCTAGGTATATGGTAGCTTTTGCAGGACATAAAATAGTGTTCTACAGTTTCAGATGCAGTACCATATGACCAGATCGAATTTTCAATAAGTTTGGCTTTAAATAGGTCATGTTTTAGTGAACTGCATTTTTTGGCGTAGTCAGGTATGAAGAATGTTTAAATGTCTATTGCCAATGAAGTAATACGCCGGTGGTTTTTTGTAGCGGCAACATCTTGCTCTCAATTAACACTTGACAATGTCTACTGAAGGCAAATTTCGTATAGATATGTCTAGATTATTCCGAAGTTTCAGTGTAGCTGGGAAGAAGGATTGCTGGAATAAAGTAAGACGTGTTAATGGAAGAGTAATTTTGACTACTGCGTAAATTATAAACTGTGGTTTCAGCGACAAGTGGCGGCAATAGATCAGCTAGATATTCCGGACATTGAACATTGACAATATTATAGAAAGGACAAGTTTTTTCCGTTCTCGTCTACGTGCAAGGGGCTCCAATCCAGTCTCTTAAAAGATAGAGTCTAAACTGACATACATAGTAAGTCCAGTCATAATTCTCTCAGCTTTAAGATGAAGTTTTTCTCAACGTTCAGCGTTAGTCTGACCACAGTTGTCCCACACTCACTCGCAGGAATATTCTAGATTTGGAAGAATAAACGCGCTCTAAGTATACGTATTCTCGATTTAATTTAAATTTAAACGTTTAACTGCCTGGAAGCTTTATCAATAATGCTATTAATGTGCACAGTCTATTTACTATCGAAACTGTATAATAAACCCAGGCGTTTGTGAGAGACAACTGGGTAGATGAGAATGTTGTTAAATTAAAATCGCAATGTTGAGTGTCGAGCTTTAGTGCTGAATACCATTATATCAGTTTTTTCTTGATTAAGTTTGACTAACCAATCATTAGACCACTTAGAGATATTTTCTAAGTCAATGTTAACCTTATTAACAAGAGTTTGTTAATTAGGAGCAATAAGCCCTAATGAAGTGTCGTCGGCATACAGTCGAAATAGTCCTAATACTTCATCAGCCATATCATTAACATATACGAGGAAAGGGAGAGGACAAAGTACTGATACCTGGGGTACACCAGCTTTTAAGTATCCAAGATCAGATAAGCCATCTTTTAGAACAACTTTTTGCTATCAATCTTCTAAATAGGACTTCATATAGGAATAGGGTTCCTTTTATACCATAATTCTATAGTTAAAAAATGAGACCTTTGATCCAGACTTTGTCAAAAGCACGACTTATATTCGATGTGCAAGCCTAAAAATAATGTAGATGAAGCTGTTTCTGTAGTTTCTTTAATTTCCAGTATTTAAGCATAAAATAAAGCAAGCCATTCAACAAAACTGATGGTTGTTTATTGAAAGGACATCATCAATACATGAAATTATGTGTGAAATTTAAGGACCTAGCTTCTGTTATCGGCTTCTTGTATTTAATAAGACGTTGAAAAAAAACTTTCATACAGGAATAAATTGAAAAGGATTGGGGCACATTTTTTACCCATCAGAATTCCGGTTGCCTTCTAAAAACACATCCTCCAAAAGTTAAAAATACGTTGTCAATCAGAAAATCTAGCATACTATAAGCCTGCTCCGCGCTGTAGCATAATTTGCTATTTAGTTCTTTAATAGAAAAAAACCCGCATTGTTGTAACATAAAGCTACATGTTTGAAGGCATATGTGGAAGCGAAGTCTTTATGTATGATTACTTTAAAACGGGATTTTTTGGTTTCTCGTAAGGCAAGGTAGTATAAAGAGTTGAAAAATTAAAGAGTCTAACAGATGATGGAATTTTAGATTTTAGATCGATCTTGATTTTAAATTGTTTAAGTTAACAATCCGTCTTCTTGAAAACATTTTTTATACTGGTACATTCTAGTGTTTCTCTATTCTTTCGAAAAAAAATCTGCCCTTTACTGGTTGTTCGGTGCCTGTGTACTAATTCCTAGCCAACACCCAACTGTCGAGTATTCTACGTGTCCGGAGTGCGTTGAATAAACGTGCGACGAAGCTCTCTATTCCGTTGCAAATCAGTTTAGTTTCGACTGGTTTAACTTTTATTTTACTGTATTAATCACGGGTACACATCTATTGACACATTCAACTAAATATTCACACACAAATGTATTGAGTTTTTCTACATGATGTCACATAGAATATAAATAAAATTGATAGGTGTTCAGAATAAATCTATCTATCTATCTATCTATCTGTCAGTCAATGAAACAAACAAGTGCTATTAACTACTTTATCATATCATTTCAGTATTAAAGGACAAGAGCAGTTGTCGATACTTATTGGACAATTTATAACTTTTGATCAAAAGGATGACGTGTAAATTTTAAGTCTTGCATCCTTTTTTTTCTACCACAAGATTTACTAGTTAATTATTTGGACCTAGTAAAAATGAAACTATAGAACTGTATATTGATGGATATAAATTAGACCTTATAGACGCAAAACAGGACCATATGTGTCGTTTTTTGCATCTAAAGTGTACTCGTGTACTCATGAACGCATGAGTTTGAGGACTACTATGTAAACTCATTGTAAACAGGATGCAGCATCTCAGATTCTTGTAATCATTGAGATATACAAATAATATATGCTTATACTTTTATATTGCTCACCAAACGCAGCAATATTATAGATGGATTTGAATTTCTGTCGAATGAATTATGTATATATATAAATCAGATTTGCAATAAATTGTTAATGCGGGCGTTTTTGAAAACCTTTGAAAAGCCGCCGGTTTATAATTATAGTTTTAAATCTTTATGAGACTGTTATCATTTTATTGTTCACTAGAAATCCGCCATACCGCATTGAATGATTTGTATTGATTTTCAAATGTTGACTCCAGTATGTTCCTGCGTATTTTGTGGCTGAGCTTTAAAAAATTGTAAATGTGTATACAAATAATGTTCTCAAATGTTAGTCTTCAGACTAAGTAATCGTTTATAATGATGGATTTTATGTCTATTGTTCTAAAGACGTGTAATATGTTACAACTCATTAAAAACTGTTGTGTTGTAAACAAATGACTTGACAGTTAATATTCGGTAGTGCAGTGACAAGCCACAACACAATTTTTTTCAAAAGTGTATTATTAAATGTGTCTGTTTTGCAAAATGGCTTTATACAAGTCCACATCGCAAACATTAACAAACTTGTGAATTTTTAAACTTTGTAATTGACATAAATGACATAAATACACCAGCGTTCGCAGATGATATTCAGCTGAATTCTTTCTCGTCTTGGTACTATGGGTTGTATTGTCTCGGTAAACAAGAAATTACGATTGTTTTACATTCATTACATAATTATGTTAAATAACAAAACACAGTCTTCTTAACTGGTTGAAATTGTATACTTTAATAACAGCTACGATAAGCAAACCTATTTGGAAACCATAACACGCGAAAATAAAAAAAAATCAAAGATCAAAAGAGTGAACGGAACTTCATTTAAAACGGAAATGAAACAAATTATCTAAAGACAATAAACACTTCTTATTCCACAATGTGTTTTATCGATCACAAAGGTTCAAACAAACTAAAATAATACAATCAATTTTAAGCTATTCTTAGTGGAAATGTCCACAATGATCAAATATGTTTGATACATTTGAAAATGTTGAAGTATAAAATCGCTAAAAGTAAGAAATGTACGGTTCATTTAACGATTTACATTATTTTTGGGTTGATGGATTGATATTCAACGTGTTTTGAGCTAAATTTCAGAGATATACAGGTATATATCTTCGTTGAAATCCAACTATTAAATCCACATGGAATTGAGATTAATCTCCTCAATCACTTCAAGTCAAGTCAAGTAATTACAATACACAACACAATCTCTTATGAGCTTTTAAAATCAACTTCTTCCTTTTTGTTCAAAATATATAATGTTTCCACCTCTGTTTACAAGCTCAAACATTAGGAGAATGTAACAGCTTAAAACTGTCTCGAGTATTCAGTTTTAAGGAAACCAATTGAATTTAAGGACCTGCTAGTAATATTTGTGCACCCCTAAAACTTGCTTAACAAAAAAATTATAATCTATTCGGCGATTAGTTGACAAGATTCATAGACATACATGAATATAAACTACTGTTTAGATTTATAGTCAACTAAATCCTTTTACGAGTTGTTTAAACAAATTTTCCGAAAGTTGTATTATTAATGGTGGTTTATATGGGTTAGCGTCAATTTTTTTCATGCAACTATTCTTCAAAATTATTCTCCCCCAAAATAATAAAAAAAGAAATAATTGTCCAAACTCGACCAACAACTCCAGTTTGTATAAACAAAGAATTTATTATCAACATAAGAACATATGGCAAAATAAACAAATTGTTCTTTATTTGTATCAAACATATCAAGCGTATTTCGATTTATATCATTTCAAACACATTGTGTTCACTATTTACAGTCAAACTTAATGTCAATTTAGTCTAGATCATGATGCAGATCATAAGCTTGATAAACATTTGATCATTTTCTAATCATTTTCATTTCTATAAGGAAATATCGCAATGATTTGGCTTTTCATTATAATTAGCCTAAATTATTTTCACCATGATTAGTCTAAATTATTTTCACCACGATTAGTTTAAAATATTTGAAACAATGAAAACATTAATTACTACTGAAATTGGCAAGGTTTTATTTTATTATTTAGTTTTATTTATGGCGGAATTTAATGTTATGGAACATGCCATATAACGAAATGTATAGACAAACAATATTAAAATACAGAGATTCCAAGATTATTATAATTCTATATATCTTGGGTCGTATTTTCAAATACTAGTAAGGGTACTTGGCAATGATCAGATTGTTCCTCGCAGAGGTTTCTTCTAATTCTAGAAGATTTCCAATAATTTCAACATGCATTTGTTTCAAGCATACAATCTTGATGTACTCATAAAAAAAGCATGTGTAAACGAAAGGAAGCTATCAGTGTTAGAGATGATATCTTGCGTTGAATGTTTGGCTAAAACTGATAAAGGAACGAACACGATTCAGATACTTGGAGAATTCCCACGATATTTTAAGCATGATAAATGATTACTCTATGGACAAGCAAAATGAAAGAGTAGTAGATTTCAGGCGTTTGAAAGATAACATCCAAATCTAAGCGTGTCAGGTTTTTTTTAGATACAGTTCAAAGAATATCTAGTCTTGAATTATACTATATAGAAGTCTCATAAATAATTGATCAACAACATAATTTTACAAACTGATGCTTAAGCCGTATGCACATCTAAAACGGATCATAGGATATTATAATTGTTTAATTAAGAAATTATTAGCAGAATATCCTATTTTTAAACCACATTGGTAATATTATTCTGATAAACAGCATGTAGCCGTATGCATAAACTGACACATATTTTTTTTTCTACATAGCTATCATGGTAATTGGAGTCAAACTAGCTGACTCTAGCTAAATGTAACCACGTATCAGCATCGGTACGAGATTTGATATCAATCGTTTTTCTATTAGTTCTATAAATATACCCGATGTTGATTTAATATATTCATTAATTATTATTACTTATCCACATATTGCATAAGTCATGTTATTGACAAGAGCAAAGATATGCATGATATAAGTCATGTGACTATAAAAAACTTGTGCATATATATTTTTAATTGCATATCTGATTTTTCTCCTACACGCTTACAGCAAGTTTGTGTAGAAAATGTTTAAAATACTTATCAGAGGATAAGATTAAAGTCGGGGCTATGAGTAAGTCTGAAATGTTTAAAAATTGAAAGGCTGATTGGATGGTTATACTTTTAGGTAGATAACGTTCTGCTCATTTGGGTATAATTTTTAAATGAAATTATGTTCGGTAATATATATATAACAAAAGTCCATTATAGTAAACTTTACCGTGTCAATCCGACGGGTTTTTGCTTGACAAAATGGAAAACTGCTACCGCGTTTGGTCGAGTTTATGGTCCTTTAGTAGATCTTTTATTACACTTTTTGAAAGTAATAATTATTTTTCAGAGTTAATCGGCTCTTTGAAATTCGGCCGTTTTTTCATTTTGGCAGATCGATTTCCCATACTAAATTTTGACCTTGTTTTGAACGGAAGTGTACGTTATGCAAATTCCATTGTTATCTATTCGAAATCCTTCGGGTAATGTCGTCTGCAGTTGAGGCGGGAAAAGTCTCGCGGTTTGGCTTCATTACTATTTTTGGTACATATTCAACGATTTCCATGAGGACATCTATGATTCATTCTGACCTCAGTTTAGCTGGGGACAGATAAATTGCTTCTTAATGCAATATTATATCCTAATTCCCAGATTTTTAAGGTTTAACTTAGCTTATATGAATATTAATTAAAAACACTCTCGGAAGATTACCCATAGAATAATACATAGGGAAATCTGTATCTCATACGGTAAACCACGAGGGAATATATAATATCAGTCTCGAGGGCCGATATCGAAGAATCTTTATTAAATATACAAATATCTTGTACTAAGTACTAAATATGTGATAAAGACTTTTAAAATTCTATTGGAGTTCGATCAATTATTTTATTGAATGGACATTTTATTGCTTCATGTTGCCTTACATGTATTGTTGATTGCAGTTTAATTGATTGTATGGTAAGCCACCAGAACTGATTGTTTAAATATTTAAGCCATGACTATGTAATGCCAAATTTCTTCTGGATAGACTTATAGACCAAAGTTATAAATTAAAAACTACTCGTCCGCGCATTCAACTAGTTTTACTATAGGTACCATTTCTTTGTTGATAAATATTCTATCTTTTGTGGAATTATGATTGCAGAAAGTTTTCGGAAATTTTAGAATTCAGTACATAGTGATTGTGCTGCGGCGATCATTGAATACAAGAACTATTACCGACTAGTGGTATATGATACCCAATCTTTTGAATTAACAGACCAACCCACACAAGTCAGTAATGGATGCGGGAGGTTTGGCATGCCATAAACCTAGGCCACCATTTCTTTTGAAATGCCTGTACCAAGTAAGGACCATTGCAAGCTGTAGTTGTTGGTTATTGGCTCTATTGTTTGCCGATTTCTTTGACTTTGATTTGTGGATTGTGTTTTTTTACAGTTTCTTTGGTTTTTTGGTATTTTATATTACCTTCATTTAAGACGATATTAGATAAATCATGTGACTATAAAAGATCAAAGATATTCATACTGTAAATGGCAGATACTGGAAACTACAACATGCAACGACATCTCTATAGAAAAACAAGTCAATTCTTTATTGCATAAAAACTAGATCAACAACATTACCGAACACAATGTACTTTTATGAGAGACAAATACATCTAAGACAAAATATTGCGCAATAACTCATTTTTGAATGTTTTTCATAATAGCGTAATAATCCTTGTATTAAGCAGAAAATTTTCAGAAATAGCCGCGCGAAATAACAAGATAATTCAATTTCCGATAAATAGTTTATACACTTAAGTAGACAATATTGCCCCGATCAATTAAGTAATATTGTCACAGTTGCTTCTCGGTACTTTTCTTGCTTGATTGGCATTCTTAATATTAACGTAATATGCTTCTTCATGCTTTTCTAAATAATTGTATAAATAATTTTCATTTAATTTAATACGCCCAATTTCATTCCAATTAATAAAAATACAAAATTTAATTAAACCATGTTGTTAGTGTCTGTCTGTGTTCAGTTCGTACCGAGATATAGCGAAGAACTGGATTTATCATGGACTTATATTTATTTAGTATTTTTTTCAGACAAATAAAATCAAATAATTTTGAATAAGATTTATTCATTCAGGAATAATTGGAATGTTCGTTGAAAACCACTATTTTACATAGAATTTAACATCTATTATTGGCGTTGTACTTGCAGTCTATTTCCATATTTGACACTTTGTAAACACCAAATTTAATTTAAACACACATCATTTACAAAAGCCTGATGGTCGGCATGTTGAGATATTTTTGTTCGTTTTTCAGTAAGAGACGACTGGAGTAAAATTCGTTTAAGAATAAACCCGATACGCGATGTTTTAATAAGTTGATAGCACCAATTTAATTCCGAAAATAAAACGCATATGCACTACCAATTTAATTCATTGACGTCAAATCTTCATGTTAAATGAGCATATAAAGTTGTTATGAAGCTTGAAGTTTTTTGTTTGATTTTAGCATTTCAGTTTTATAATAATCACAAGTTTACAAAACATCATGTTGCGCATCTAGGTAGCCCAATATTTACATCAGGCGGAAGTAACAAAACTCAAACAGTATCATTTTATCTCATATATAACTAGATAATGCACATTACTTTCAAAACTTAACTAGTTTTTTTTTTATTTTTCGTGGAAAAAGTACTGTGGTTTTCACTGGTACTTTAGCTTTCTTTCCCCATAAAAGCTGGACGCCAGGATGGAGGTGAAAATTGCTAAACATCCTACGAAACAAAACAAAAATATATTCGGTCCCCTAATAGCTTTTGCTCTTTAATTCACCTTATGCTGATACAGTCACTTGTAAACTTATATCAAATCTAGAACAAAGACAAACGCAGATTTAAATATTTTGTCACCAGTAGAGACTGTTTGTAATCATGCCACGACACTTGGACAAAACAGAAAACATCACAACCTATTTCCCATATCACCTTATACTTTTTTCCAAATCACCTTCCACTTTTTTCCGAATCACCTTCCACTTTTTTCCAAATCACCTTCTACTTTTTTCCAAATCACCTTCCACTTTTTTCCAAATCACCTTCTACTTTTTTCCAAATCACCTTCCACTTTTTTCCAAATCACCTTCTACTTTTTTCCAAATCACCTTCCACTTTTTCCAAATCACCTTCTACTTTTTTCCAAATCACCTTCCACTTTTTTTCAAATCACCTTCTACTTTTTTCCAAATCACCTTCCACTTTTTTCCAAATCACCTTCTGCTTTTTTCCAAATCACCTTCCACTTTTTTCCAAATCACCTTCTACTTTTTTCCAAATCACCTTCTACTTTTTTTCCAAATCACCTTCTACTTTTTTCCAAATCACCTTCCACTTTTTTCCAAATCACCTTCTACTTTTTTCCAAATCACCTTCCACTTTTTTCCAAATCACCTTCTACTTTTTTCCAAATCACCTTCCACTTTTTTCAAATCACCTTCTACTTTTTTCCAAATCACCTTCCACTTTTTTCCAAATCACCTTCTACTTTTTTCCATATCAACTTCTTCTATAATGTTTGGCTGAGACTCTATTATGTTAGTCATTAAGTCTTTAAAGTAAAGTACATGTATTACTGTTTGGACTTTAAGCAACAGACTACCAATACACTTCCATAGGACTGTAATTTGATTAACATACGTTCCCATTTTTCCCGAAGACCGAAGAGAAAACGATGTCGAATGTAGCACGTGTAGTTCTAGCCAAGTAAATTAAATTTTGACAGAATATTTCAAGTCTGATTTAAGTGTATATAATAAAGTTGCGTCGAAACAGATCCAAGCAAACTTTCTTTGAAGAGTACATCTCAAATCTTACTAACAACTTAATCATTTTCATGTCATTACCCATCCAAGTCTAGTATATAGTTCATAAATCAACAAGTATATATTTTTGAAAAAAAGGAATCTTCGCAGCAAAAGAAACATAATAAAATAGCGATTACATTACATAAAACCCGTTTTGATTTTTTAATTTTCGGCTTTTAATCTGTAAATTGCATTCTTTGCAAGAAGACATTGCGCTAAGTGTTTATCACTATAATAGATATTTTGCGCAGTTGCACTAGAGTTAAAGTATCGTATATAAAAGACAACAGAAACACGGTAGTTCATAATTTTCTTCATGGATAAAATAAAAATTTGTATCACGTAAAAGTACGAAAGCCCATTAGGCTAATTTTGGTAGACTAAAACTATCGCGTTATAAAGCGAAAAATATCACATAATAAACTTACGCGTTATTACGCGAAAAATCCTTTATATAATATGTTGCGCAGAACTTTTTGTTCACAATGCGTAACTATATCTTAAAAGTTAGATAGGTATCTGAGTTTTATAAAAATAAAGTATGAAACCGAAAAAATTATACAGTTTTATTTTGTTGGACTTGCGAACACATTTTAAGTTTACTAGCAAGTTTGCATAGAATCATAATAGGCAATGCAACACTAGAAAGGACATAGAAAAAATTACGATTGACGAGAAGAAAAGATTACTCTGTTTGTGATATTGCTTTGTTTATATTAAACATTTTCTTGAATCATTTTGTCCTTTACTTTATCTGACGAAATGCTACAAAGGAATGTATAAAAATCCTTTTCCTTGTCCATTTGGTAATAATGATTGAAAATAATTATAAACATTCATTGTGTAGTATTTTTTCGCGTTATAACAAGATATGTTTCGCGTTAGTACGCGATATCATTTGCGTTATTACGCGAAAAATTCGCGTTTTTACGCGAAAGTTACTCGTTGTTACGCGAAAAGTTTTTTTTAAGTCTACCAAAATGAGCCTAATAGGCTTTCGTATGAAAGTACGATTTTAGTTTTTGGAATTTATATTCCGCATGACGCTCTCGGGTTGAATGATTTATAACTGTTCAGCGCGATTCGTGTACATCGCATCAAAATGTTTAACAATTTCTGTGACTGTCATAATTGCAAATAGGAACAAACAATTCAACAAACGCACCAATTGTCTCTCATTAATAACTAGACCTTAATTAAAATGATAATTAAACTAAAAATAAAATGTATTATTTTCTTACTTACTTATGCCCTATTAATCATTCATATTAAATTTCTTCAAAATGTTTATTTTAACTAATGTTATATAACGTAACTGCAATTCTAGTGAGAGGTTACGGCTGTTTTAAATGTATTTAAATGATTTACCTGTAAAAGTACTGTAATAGACCTGACTTAGGATTTTTCTAAAAAAAAATTTCAAAGCTTCGCAAAATAGTAACTGGGACAATTTACAATATAACGGACAACATGCAAACTTTTTATGATTTGCTTGGTTATTTTCATTATTGAAATATTTTTTTTAGAATTAAACGTCCACCCAATTCTTAACCATTTATGATCATTTATATATATATAAAGACTTACCGCCGCTCAGATAATACAATTTACTACCCGTTTCTCCAGAGGCAGCTGTCGCGTTGCCAAACATGATAGAGTGTCCTGTACATGTCTTCGCGTCTTTGTTGAAAAAATAACTGACACAGTTTTTGTCATCCATACATAAAGTTGAACAACGCACAACAGATGAAATAGATGTTCTTGTCCATAATTTCCTTGTCATTTCCTTTTTATCATCATACGTACTCAAATGATGACTTGTGCAATTTCTGAAATTCGACTCTGGCCTGTCAAGGCAGTTATCAATACAATAAAAATTTGGAATAAAAATAAAAATTACTAAAAAACACGAATATATGTTTTCAGGCATTTCCATGAAGATTCAATTATTCATTGGCGCATTTCACTGTTGTAATATACATTCCTTAATTTCGGACTTGTTAACTTTATATATTGGATGCAGAGAATTCGTTTCATCACGTGGGGTTATAAAAATGAATACTAAATTAGAAATGTATTGATTTGTTACGTATCGGATTAATTTTTAAGCTACGTATGAACTCAAACAGACTAATTTACCAATTATATATCATTATAGGTAATTACGGATATTTCTCGTCAACGGCAGTGGCCCAATTGGCGGGAAAGATCAATGAATCGGAAATAGTTTCTGATAACTTTTGTAGGCAAAAAATGGTGGCAAGGATGACTTCCGTTCGTGGCGTTTATGATTTGATTCATTAAAAATTTAATTGATCAAAATATGATTAATATATAGCTGAAGACAATGAAAACTACTGAAAATAAAATGCATTTATGAGATAAGAAGCGATTACCAGGAAAATCAATGTTATAGAAACCAACATAGCTCATACGCTACATGACCAAGGATTGAAACTACACTGCTTCGTGAATGACCTCTGGATATCTTGCTGTTATTCTGTTTTGTCTAATCTTATTTAATTGGTTTTTTATTTTTCCCTTTTTTATATACCCTATTTATCAGTAAAGCGTATGTATACCGATGACACAGTCAGTAAGAACATACTGGCATTTATCACAGAATTTATGAGGTCAGTACGTAAATTTAAGGTTTCAGGTGAGCCCTCAGAGCGAACCTGACGAGTAAAGAATTGCAGTATTTCTTGTATTAAGTAAAATAGACAATAGATTTACTTTAGAAGCAGACGTTACAGAGTTAATTGCTGAAAAAGATATACAATAAACAGTATATACATTCAATACAACCTGCTTGACCCACAGTTGTGGGACCATATATAATGGTGCTCTGTGTTAGACCCACAAAGCTGTCCAGCGCGTCCCCTGGTACTACTTGGAGGGGCCATCTCGTTGGGAGGTGGAGGCTGGTCAAATTATAATACGGAAAGCATAACCGTGGATCATAGTAGGTCCAGAATGCCATGATTCTTGCGAAACTCGTTTGTTGTAGCCACTACATATTGCCCTACATTTCTTCAGTGGCAGTAAGATCCCCATGTCTAGCACTTTTTCCAGTTTTATTGCTTTTTAACTTGTTATTGTCATGAATATAACTCAAATACGGCAAACATACTACTACATCAATCGACCTGCACAACGCGTCCCCAGGTTGCGGATAGGGTAGGCTTGTCATGTCATAATATAAAAAGCTTGATCCAAGACCGTAAAAGGTGATGCGTTTCGGATTGGACACGCTCCCTGTATGCTAATGTTTGCTAAAGACACATTTTGTATGTGTCGATTAGAGTAGCCCCTACCCAATACTGTATACTTTTGAAATTGTAGTCAAAACTGTCTTCTCATTGGTCCATCTCATATTCCGAATTATTTATTATAAGTTAACTTGTTCTTGTCCTAAAGATACCGCTATAGATGAACGTAAATATCCCCTTTTTGTCATACTAAATTTTTAATTTCTTTAAAGCTCATTACAGATTTAATTGCCATCAGTTTCTAAGGGATAGTAATAATTTGTTTCGGTAATATAAAAATGCACCGATAGTAAGTTTAGCCAGGGACATAAAGCTATTGGTTGACAAAAACTGTTATTCTGACTCATATTGTGACGTTAAAAGATTGATTGATTGATTGATTGATTAATGGTTAACAATCAATCTTTTAACGTCACAATATGAGTCAGAATAACAGTTTTTGTCAACCAATAGCAGCGTCCTGTTAGAAAGTCTGTAGAATAAACTCATTTGTTGACTAAATTTCTTGCAAAGCATCTTTTTTTCACTCATATGTGTTTATTCAATAAAGTGTTGGGGTCTGTGTAATAGCTCTCAGCTACATTAAAAGTGACTGCTCGAGGTTAAGATGTTGACGCGTATGGTTTCACATTCTAACTTTCTATATAACCTGGTCTCTTGCATGGTGCACTATTTTTATTTACGCAAGCCTCCCTTCAAATATAACACCAGATCAGGACCTCCGATATAACCATATTGATTGGTTAATAATATGACGCCATTTAATATCACATATATAACATATATATGTCATTTTTTTAATTTTCTTTATACTTAACGTTTAATTTATGAAATCTATATATAAATCTCAACTGAGAAATTTAAACATTGAAAAGGGAGTGACATCAATACGTTCGGTCTTCTTGAATATATATTAGAAAATGGTTAGTCTAGATAATATCCGAACATCAAATTTCAATATTTCAATGCTGTCACCTTTGAACTAACTTTATATCCGAAGGTCGTTTATGTTAAAGAGGTTATAATCGTCAGGGTACCAGAATAACTTCCTATACTAAAAGTCACATCGTACCAGAATAACTTCCTATACTAAAAGTCACATCCCCCGTGCGCTCATTTTTTGCTTCCATTTTCCATTTAGTACCTTTGTATTTTCAGTAGACAATCTTTTTCCACGTCCATATTTCATACTATACCTCTGTTGTTTACACGTAACAAATCGTCATTGACTGTTGAATTTGACATTGTAAGTCAGCCAATTTTGTTTCTTAAGGGACCATGCATGTGTTGTTTACAAATTTTGTCTTCTTTCGTGATGTTCAATGGTATTCGGAAAACCGCGAGACTTTTCCCGACTCAACCGCAAATTTCCCGAAAGGTTTCGAAAAAATAACAATCGTAGAAAATCGCTCAATCAAAATGACAAAAACAAACGATGATTAATTGTGGAATAAAATTGCAAATTCAATTTGCAACCAAAAATATAAAAACGAAACACCACAGAATATCTATCATGTGGTTTGTCGTATTATGGTTACAAAAGCAAAGTAACAGTACGAAGCGTAGTGAGAGGTTTCGTACAAGGCTCTAATGGACTGTCGATAATTATCTTAAGTTGTGGTAGGAACTGATAATAAGGTATAGATTTGAAGAACTGACGATGAGAAGTGTTTACCGCGATGTCTTGGTATGCCCCCAAACCACGATCCTCATTGTAAAACATCTGCCATGTTTTGGAGATGTTTATCGTTTGATGGAGTTGGGACACTTTGCATTCTGGACCAAAACTTAAGGCATGTTTTTGAAAAGTGTTTTCCGAATTCCTCATGGACATTTCAGGATGATAATGCGCCAGCACATCGATCTCATTACACAACAGAGGGGGAAAGGAAAATGAAATACCGACCATGTTATGGCCAGCTCTGACCTTTACATAATAGAAAACTTATTATTGTTGGTAAAAATAATAGACTTGGAAAAAGTGTGTCAACTATAAGCAAGCTACAGTTCTTGACATCTGGTCTTCAATTTCTGTGCCGACGGTTAGGAACCTATATCACTCATTACCAAACCGAGTGAGGACCGTTCTATAGGGCAAATGGTTCAATAACAAAATATTAAATATTTCAGGTATGTAATTTTTTTATTTTTATGATATCACTTTTGGGAAATATGTTCCATATTTATTTTCATAGTAATGTCCGCCATCTTGGGGAAACAGTTTTGGTTCTTAGCTGTACTTTAAGCAAGACTCTGCATCCCAACTACTGACGGCAGACAATAAAAGCAAAAATTTAAATGCAAAAAAAAACAATTGAAAGGTCCTTCCCGTGCACTGTAAAAAATAGTGAATTTGCTTTCTGTTCTAATTTATAACATATAATAAGTCTTATTCTATAAAAAATAAAAATGTGAAAGTATTGACAGTGTCAAGATAGGTAGTTAGACATAGCCTATGACTTGATTTATGGTGACGTTTGATGTATTCAGGGTACTTACCTCAACATAGGTTTCGTTTTGAAAACTTTTTGCGTTTTAATCGGTCCAATTTCGTTTTGAATGTTGCTGCTTCTTTCAACTGAAAGTGCCCTAAATTTTCACTTGATCAGCACTTCAATTTCCACCTTAACTAAAGCGATCTTATCAAAATGATGTATTAGGATTTCATACTAGAGCCAAACAATTTTAAATACTACCTTCGTATTATATTCGCATATTTACTAAAATTTCTATTTGTGCACAAAGTGTTTCTGACATAGGACTTTGTGGCATTTATCACAATTATTTTACTGAATGACCAATGGCGAAGACTGTGGGTCCCTGCGTCTAATAGTTTTACTGTTATGGCCCATAACTATATTACTGCCGTAACTTAGGGAGTTGTGTCTTCTATAGTCGCATATTTGTTCGGTCAGAATACAAAAAAGCTGCGTCTTTGTGAGATCACCCTTTTGTGTTATTTGACATCAATAAATCAGTATTTTACTGTTAAAAAGCTATAATGATAATAAGGGTCAATGTCATTAGTGACTTTTGACCTTGAGACCATTTTCAAGATCATGACTCAAGATGACGAGTGATGAAGATCCTAGATCTATTAGACTTATGGTTTTGATGTCAACAGTTTTCCCATAACTGTCCATTAGACTTATGCCCCTTAAGGAGTCGTCAAATCTGTTCAGTCAAGATATAACAAATTGCGCCTAAATGTGACGAACATTTTCATAATTTGACTGTTAGTCTATCTTTAACAGTTTTCGATTAATAATGATAATAAGATTATACTAGTGAAGGGATTTTGGAGAGGGTTTTTTGCACGACAAATGAAAATTGCTTACCGCGTACGCTTCAGGTTATACACATTTTGTAGATCAAGAAGGGTACTTTTTGAATTCAACAATTATTTCCATGAGATATTCAGCGTTTTGAAAAATTTTATCGGCCGATTTTCCATACTAAAATTTGATCTTAATTAAAACGGAAGTGTACATTAAGAAACAAACGATGGTTGTCTATTCGAAATCCTTCTGGTGATGTCGTCTGCAGTTAAGGCGGAAAAAGTCTCGCCGTTTGTCCGAATACCACTGAAGTTACGAGAATTGACGAATATTTGTAAAAAAAGCAAGGTCCCTTTAGAAACAAAAATGGCTGACTTAATATGTAAAATTACCGTTGCAAAAGTCAAGGACAAGTAAACAAAAGCGGCATAGTATTAAACATGAACAGGTTATCGAATCTAAATTTTTTCTCCTGGATTTTCGTAATAAAATGATAAAATGTGGAATAATAAAAACATGCAAGCAAAAATTTGTTTCCTATGGGTTTGGCATTTAGTATAGAAGAGTTTTGGTCAGAGTATGCCACAAAATTCCTTGATATTTCATTGTACAGTTAAAGTAAATCATAATAGATATACTTGTATTGTATTGTATTGATTATGAATATTCCTATTAAAGTTGTTCAGTGCTTTGATTTATTTTTACGGGTTATTTCATCATTTTTAATTGTGTTATTATGATGTAACGTAATTCCAATCTCGGACTTAGGATACAATCCCTACTTGTGTTACTCTTCAGTTTAACACGAAACGGCGTGTCAACGTTGATTCACGTATTTGTATCTTTACTTTAATTATTTTCGTGTAGTTTTGCTTATAATTGTCCTTTTGTCGTTTCTTTGAACGATTGAAATTCTGTTTTTTATTTATTCTTATTTTGTAGTTTTTCACCACTTTAGTTTTATGGTCAATAAAGAAGTTATCAATGCTGATATTCTTCTTGTTTCGAAAAGAATGTTTTTGATGTTGGGGAAATAACTCTGTAAATAAAATGTATTAGGCTTACATATAAATCGATGTGCAATACAGAATATGACCCCTAAGTTTCGAAATGATATGTCGCAAATTAATGGGGTTTCGAAGCCAACAAAAATGTATTAATAATCAGAGAATATACAATACTTATTTTGGTCTTTCCATGAAATGGGAAATACCTTTATAAATCATTTGATGCAAGACTTTTTTTTACAGGTAACATTAGTGTTAACCATATTCTGTTATTAAAGTATTGACTGACATATGTTTATAATATTAACAGTACTACCCATACGTACTGTTGTGGTTTCTCTTGGAATCAACTTGGTGATAATTTGTTTTGTTTACAGACCATGCAACAAGGACTTCTATTTCCCTTAATGACCGTACCGGTGTCCAGTGAATTCGCACACAAAGGGTGTAGGAATTCTTCACCACATCGTTCGAAAGGGTTCATGCGATGTTTTCTGTTTTTTTGCCAGTTTCGTACTATGTTTGATTTATGATTAATTATTGACGATACATTCGGTAAGTTTTTGAAATAAAGTTTAAGAACCGTATAAGAACAACAAATACATTTCTTCTGAGAAGATATACTATAAAACATTTGTTATTATTAAAAAAAAATATTTAGTGCAAGGTAAATAACATAATTAGACTTTATATATTTAAATTAATAGAACAAAATAATGTATATGAAATAAAGTCAAAACCGTTGAGAGGTCATGGACGAGAGCAAACTTCTGTTCTATGTGGTATCGTTTGGTTTTTAGTGTTTGTTTTTGTTTTTGTTTTCGTTTTTTTTTTTGTGTATTTATTTATTTTTTTTACTTGGCTCTATTTTATGAAAAAATTGTTGCAAAAGTTTTCCGTTCATTTGCTACATTATTTATTTTTACTTCTTACCTGAAATGTTATTGGTCTAATCAATGTTATAAATATTTTTCTATTGTGTTCGTTGGTATGTACACATGATTTTAAAAGTTGTTAGTTTATTACTTCTTTACAAAAACAATTAATCGGCGAAAGAATTTGTCGATTTGCGTTTTGAGTTCAGCGTCTTGTTAGTGTAGAAATATTGTTTCGCGGATGTAACCGCAGAATTTTGAACTTACAACATACATTATGAGATCTCTAAAAGAGAACATTTACCCTTTACACATGACAAAGAAAAAAACGTCTTAGTCCAAAGTCCAGACGGCACACTCGTAAAATATAAATAAAATGAAGATGAATCAACATTGACCAAGTTTATATACCCTCGTTATAATGTACATCAAGGAAACTTAATGGTCAACACAAAAACTTCATTTTTGGCATCAGATATCATTTCTAAGGCAGTACTAAACTACTAACTTCGCGTACAGGACAGTCACAATCGCAGAAAAGAATCATGTTTATTTTGTGTGTGTATCATTATACAGTAAGATTTATCCCCCTTTTGTCAATTTTTGTTGTGTGTAAATGTATCGTGAAAAGTATAAGTATTCCTTATTTTATCTATAAGAGTATTTAATTTGTACTTTATTCAATATTTCTATGCATATTTTGAATGATTACAGAAACAAGAGCATGGTTGTAATGCGGGTTCTAGGCTTTATGCAGCAGTGTGTGTTGGACTCCTAGTGACAAGGGTTGTTAGTTTACGTGCCAAAAGTGACGGATTTTCACAGATTTTCCGGCTTTATCCCATGGTTCGCTCAACCCACAGAGCAGCCCAGCGCGTCCCCGGGTGGCGGATAGTGGAGACCCTCTCGTTGGGGATTTGTCAGGTTAAAATACGGAAAGCCTAGCCGTGGACCATAGTGGGTAACGTGTTTGGAAGAGTGCCACGCTCCTTGCACTATAAAGATCCCTTTTGTAGATTTCAAAAAAGAGTAGGCTCATTGTAGCCGCTACAAAAGGCTAAATTTTCCGACCCTACCCAATACTCCGTACTTTTCCAGTGGCAGTCAAAATTGTGTTCCCTGTGTCCCATCCCTCCCCTTTTCAATTGATGTATTGTTTGTAAAGTTGTTCCCGTCCTGAATATAGCCGAAATACTGCTTGCTGGACGTAAAGCAAACATCTTACCAATCAATCAATCCCAATTAAAACCGAATGTTATAATATAGCTTAAACGTTTTGACCATCGAGTCACATTCAAAGAACCACGCATTTTAGCCTATAATCAAAGTAGAAATAGAACATTGCATATGTGTGTTTCACTGACTTTATCAGACGTACACATATAACGGCAAATTCATAAGTTACCAATATAACTTGGTTTACATGTCCAGAAATTGATTGATTGGATGTTTGTTTTACGTCCAGCGAGCAGTATTTCCAAAATGTCCAGTTTACAATCTTTTTCCTTTAGCATGCATATTTTGTAGCTCCTTGACCTAGTCCACTCAACGGATTGGTGCATACAGACAATAAAATATTCTTTGTTTTTAATCTGTTCTTTCCATTGTTTCTTCCCACCAGAATAACATAATATTTTGTTTGAGTTTGTTAACATGATGTTTGATTGGATGATGAGTCTTCAGTAGGGATGAACACCTGTCTTTTACACTCTTACTTGAAATCATTGATGGTCTATTTGTCAATCTAATGTTCAGAACCCCGTCTAAGGAGTTACATTGTATATGTATGTGTAAATGTCGATTTAACACTAAAACCAAACTGCATGGTTTTTAACTTAATTTAAAAAATAAATATAGTTTAATGTTAAGAATGGTGATTTCTTTAGATTTCATTCCTGACAACATTCAAATGAGAATTGCATCAAAAAATAAAAACAAACTTAAAAGTGTCATCATTATTTAATACTTGCACTTAGAAATAGAATTGACATGTCGGTTCTACATAAAGAAAACAAGTAAAAGTCATACCAAATTGTTCTTCACCTGTTTGAATCTTTCTTTCCAATTAGCCAAAGCAACCAAACGTGATCTAACGTTAAAATAAAGTTAAACATATTTTAGCTATATTCAAGAAAAAAAACAATGAAGGAATGCTAGTAGTCCCTGCCTGAGTTTTTAGACTTCAACTGGAACAGTAATATACAAGACAAGATTAGAATCTTTATAGTGACATGTTATCACTCTCGCTCTCTGAAAGACCGCGTATTTGTACATCACAAACTCGTGGTGCGGCGCCCCGAAGGTGTTGATACCCATTAAAAGAGATAACAAGTTTTATTTCTTAATCCCGATTCTAGATGTTGTGCAACTGCGTGTGTATTTTTGATGGTTGATAAAACCAGGTATTAACCTTTATAAAAGTCGATATATTTTTTATTATATGACTGTTTTTACTTTTGCACTGGATGTCTCTAATAAAAAAGGATATTATAAAATATTTTCAAAAATAACAACAGTAAACTATCATATTTTAAATTAAATGAAATTCACATTTTTCAATTAAAATTTATAGTTATATTAGAGCAATTATGAAAAATTGGCAAACAAGTTCCTCTTCATTGACAGTTGCAAACATTGTCTGCAACTGCTCGTCGGCCATTTTGAAACAATGTCAACAAATCTAATGTTTCAAAAGGCTGATGTTTTTAGCCGAGTTGCAACGAAGTTGAACTCGGCTATTGTTATGATGATGGCGGGCGGGCGGGCGGGCGGGCGGGCGGCGTCAACAATTGGTTTCCGGATCATAACTCAGAAAGTTGTAAACCGATTTTAATGAAACTTTAGGATATTGTTACATACCATAAGAAGAGGAACCCTATTGATTTTGGGGTAAATCTGTTTAAGGTCAAGGTCACAGCGACAGAAAAACGTTTGAAAATTTCTTGAATTAGTGGTTTCCGGACCATAACTCGAAAAGTTCTCAACCAATTTTATTGAAACTTTGGGATATTGTTACATACCATTAGAAGAGGAACCCTATTGATTTTGGGGTAAATCTGTTCAAGGTCAAGGTCTCAGCGACAGAAAAACGTTAGAAAATTTGTTGAATTAGTGGTTCCCGGACTATAACTAAAAAAGTTCTCAACAGATTTTAATAAAACTTTGATATATTGTTAATACCATAAGAGGATGAAGCTTATTGATTTTGGGGTAAATCCGCTCAAGGTCAAGGTCACAGTGGCAGAAAAACCTAAGAAATTCTCTTGAATAAGTGGTTTCCGGACCATAATTAAAAAAGTTCTTAACCGATTTTAATGAAAGTTTTGGTTAATAAAATACGGCAACTCGGCTTTTGCACCCCTGTGCATATCGATTTTTGTTAATTTAACTAATCACATTAATGCTTGTTTCCTATTGTTGAGTTCTTTTTTTAACTACTGAAAAGTGATACATATTTTTATTTTAAGCAACTTAAAAGTCAAAACTCGTACAGTGCATATTTTAATCTACACTGAGGTTAACACACGGTCTGCATAACTTTTCATGATACCCTGGGCAATTCAAAATCAAGATAAATGTTAGTCATATAATAATATACATTTATTGACTTTGATATTTAGTTAATACCTGGTTTTAACAACCCTGAAAAAATATTTTCCACCTAGCCAACGGCGAGTGTGGATATCATTTTTTGAAGCTCAATGAATGTTTTATTATATGACTATTTTTACTTTTACACTGGAAGTCTTTAATAAAAAATGATTACAAAAAAAATTATTTCAACAATAAAAACAGTAAGCTATCACATTTTAAATTGAAATATTCACATTTTCCAATTAAAATTTAGAGTAATAATAGAGCAATTACGAAAAATTGGCAAAAAAACCAGTTCCTGTTCATTGACAGTTGTAAAACTTGTTTGCTGCTCGTCTGCCATTTGGAACCAATGCCAACAAATAGAATGTTTTAAAAGAATGGTTTTGATTGGCTGATATTTTTAATTCAACCAATCAAATTACTGCTTGTTTGTCATGTTTTTGAATTCTATTTTTAACTACTGAAAAGTGATAAATATTCTATTTTAAGCTACTCAAAAGTCACAAGTTTTATATCAATCTATTTTTATCTACTTTGAGGTTAACACACTGTCTACATAATACTTTTCATGATGCCCTGGGCCAATCAAAATTAAGATAAATGTTAGTCATATAATAATATACATTTATTAACTTTGATAAAGGTTATTACTTGGTTTAATCAACACTGAAAAAATTATATCCACCGAGCCAACGGCGAGTGTTGTTATTATTTTTGAGAGTTGATAAAACCAGGTATAAACCTATATAAAAGTCGATGAACGTTTTATTATATGACTGTTTTTACTTGTACACGGGAAGTCTCTTCTAAAAAATGATAAAAAATAAAATTTATTTCAACAATAAAAACAGTAAACTAATCACATTTTAAATTGAAAGAAACTCACATTTTCCAATTAAAATTTATAGTAATATTAGAGCAATTATGGAAAATTGGCAAAAAAGTTCCTGCTTATTGACAGTTGCAAATGAAACATGTCTCCTGCTCGTCAGCCATTTTGAAGCAATGTCAACAAAAAAAATGTTTAAAAGAAGGATTTTTGATTGTGTAACTTTTTACTCAGCCAATCAAATTAATGCTTGTTTCCTATTGTTGAATTCTATTTTTAACTACTGAAAATATATAAATATTCTATTTTTAGCTACTCAAAAGTAACATTTTTTATATCAGTCTATTTTTATCTACTTTGAGTTAACACACCGTCTGCATAATACTTTTCATAATATCTTAAGGCAACATAAATGTTAGTCATATAATAATATTAATTAATTTAATTTAATCTTCAGCTAACGAAAAGGCAATCGTCGACCTTGTGGTTCAGGTAGTTAGTCATCTTATTGATTACTGCTTACCTAATTCTGGAATTGCGGTTCAACTACGACTTCGGGTAGGGTGTGTTAGACTCCAACCTTAATTGTCAATTCTAGTTAGTTTTCTTAACCCTTTCACTGGCAACATTTTTAATTGGTAAAACGACGTAATCTTCATGACGTCAACGAATAATAACGTTTTATTACCAGTTGCAGAACTGAACGTCGCCGTAAGTTGTGTTCCCAATAAACGGCTGTGTCGAATTTTGTTGATACTTGTTGAAGGTTATGAACTTCTGTGCGTCCTTCAAATGTGATACGTGAAACTAAAGCTGATCGAGTAGTCCACAGCACTAATATTGAGTTTTTTATCATTTTTTATCAGCTCGAATGTTTTTATGTGCGTAATAAAATCTATATCTTGAAACGTCTTTAATTGATTGTTTGTTTGTTTGTTTGATGGTGTTTAACGCCACTTTCAGCAATTTTTCAGCTATATCATGGCGTCCAGTTTTTATTGGGGGAGGAAGCCGGAGTACCCGGAGAAAACCCCCGACCTGCGGTAGGATCTTTAATTGAATTAATATTGCATTAAACAAGTAGCACAATATATGTTTGTTTTTGTTTTGTTTTTGATTTGTTTATTTGTTAGGTTTTTGTTTGTTTGTTTTTTTTTTCGCATATCTTTATTAGAAAACATTAACAAAATTGATGCAGATGTAAGATGCAATTATTTTATTGGGTCGTCAAACTGGAAACATTACTTTTTAATTTCATTTGGTGACGTATTTTTTTCTTTTGGTTTTAAACATATACATTTTGATGTATCTGTAGACAAAATTTAAGAAAATCATATCCGATGAAAATAATATTCTGTAGCCCCTTAAAATTTTATTTAACCAACAATTTATTTATTTATTTACAAATAGCGATTTTGAACTTTTTTACGGCTTTAAATACGATCAAGAAAATTATTACACTGTTTTTTTATGATATTTATGTTTGAATAAGCTACAAACAGTTCTGCTGCGGCGACTGCCTCCGCCTTGACTTCTGCTGGAAGACAACAACACTATTTTTCCTATCTTCTATGAAGTTGTTTTAATTGTGGCAGCCTACCTGTTATGTGGTATATGCGGTCTACTTTCTGGTCGCCTGATTTTTACACCTTCAGAGCCGGATAACGACTCAGTAATACTCTGTATAAAACGCAGTCGAGATTAATTAACGGGGACATAAGTCGTGTTTTTCTTAAATAAAATGTATGCATTATTCTTCATCATGTTAAAGACGTGTAGTTAACTTTTGTTCAATGTTTCTTCTTTTTTGCTGCTTCCGTTTGCTTTCATTATTGCTTTGGTAGTAACTACAGCGCCCATATCTGTATTATAGGTGTTGACTGTTTTTTTGGTTTGCTGCTTTCAAAATTATGTACAGACAGTACAGTGCTTAACATTCTAACAGGTTTTTGACTTCGGCATCCTTTCCTATGTAAATGGGTTGATTTGGTCCAGCATTGACGTTTCTGGTTGTATTAGACATTGGTCTATTTTGTCTTAGAGTACCTAAAATTAAAAAAAAGGTCAGAAATGCATGCGCTGGTTCACGAGATTATATTTAAAAAATGTCATTTCAGTTAAGAGAATTTTTTAACTGAAAAACAAAAGTTGGAGTCAGTAAAGCAGATATTTTAATATACATTTGAAGCATGTTGATACAAGTTTTTTGCTCGGTTCATTTGAAATAGTCTCAAAATTGGCACAAACTCTTGCAAAACCTATACAAGAGGTGTATATGAAAAAGATAATTAAAACAGGGAATATATATAAAAACAACAACCCGACCGGAGAAAAAAAATTACCTCGAAGTTACACATGCGTGTTTAATAAACGGTGAGGACACCTTGAACCCGGATGCAGGCTGCAACTGGTCCCTCAACACAAGACTATAGACTCAAAAACACGAAGAGAACTAAATATCACATCAGCCGAACAGGTTTATTTCGAATCGAGCTAACATTTTAGGAGGGTTCGGAACGGAAAAGAATATTTTAACAAACATGTTTAAACTTATTTTTCTCATAAAGAAAAACTATAGGATATTATTATTATGTTTATTTTCCAATAAAATATAGAACATCGATACGGCATTATGATTCATTAATTATTTCAGATATTAATATATTATTATCTTATCTATTAATGTTTTTTTACCAACTTCATTTTTATAAAGTTATACTTTCTGAAGAAGATTCCGACTTTCATAGTACGATTCGGGATACCGTAAATTCTTCTAGGTTTTTGTAATTCCAGATCTCCACGGATGAAATTCTTGTAACATGTAACATGTTTTTATTGGGTAGTAAGTGCTGTTTTTTTAATTGAAAGCACTATTTTCCAACTATTTTTTGTGTAAAGAATCTTGATATTTGTAGATTGAAATATGCTTGCATTTGCATGTATTAAACTCTATAACCTACCAGTAATAAACGTGTTACTAGCCTGACGACGTGTGGTCAAAATCCAGGCCACAAGAAAAACTATCACAGAACATGTGATATCCTTTGTTCAGAAGATTGTTGCAGAAAGAAGGTTCCTAACGATCTATATACCTTGCAATTGACCAATAGGGATAGGGTCGAAATTTAGGCCAATATAAACAGACATATTCAAGATATACCCAGAGGCTGACTCGCACAGCATCCAAACCTTGGAATGTACTGTTTCAAGACACTGTGTCCTTTACTTGGAACAAGTGTTTGATCAACGCAAAGCTCTCGCTTTTGTATTAAATATCAACAAAATTATTTGTTCATATTCATATAGGATAAAAATGATCGAAATCTTGAAGCTGTGTCATAGGTAAGGTGCTGAACGATTCAAAAATCAAAGAAATTATTTAAAAAATTGTAAAAAACATTCTGCTTAAGATATGCCAAATAAAACAGTGAGCGATTTGCAAAATATTATTACTTAAATAAGCGCACATTTTTATGTAAACGTTTCCACAATTATTGTCAATTATATCATTAGAAATAGAATAGATCGCATGCTTGATTATTTTTTTATTAAAAAAACGTTCGTGATCTTTAAAAAGAAAATGATTTTCTTTATTTTACTGCGTTTTACTTAGATCTAGATCTCCTTTCTAGTCACTGGTTTCCATGCCTTGATTTTTGGTTGCTTAACACTGCTTTTGTTTGTTGTTCGGATATTTCTGGCGTCACTGTTTGAATTTAAAAGAAGAACGAAGATATGAAGTGCAATATACTTAAAGAAATGAGAAAATAAAAACAAATGGAGAAAGCAAAGGATACAAAGATATTTATAGTTGTATTAATTTTGTCGGCAGGGGTATATAAACAACTGTCTTCCGCAGGGCTATGTAAACCACTGCCGTCGGCAGGGCTATATAAACCACTGTCGTCGGCAGGGCTATATAAACCACTGTCTTCCGCAGCGCTATATAAACCACTGTCGTCGGCAGGGCTATATAAACCACTGTCGTCGGCAGGGCTATATAAACCACTGTCGTCGGCAGGGCTATATAAACCACTGTCGTCGGCAGGGCTATATAAACCACTGTCGTCGGCAGGGCTTTATAAACCAATGTCGTCGGCAGGGCTATATAAATCACTGTATGTACATTGTTTATGGTAAAATGCTTGACATTTTAAATTGCGTAAATTTTATTGAGAAACATTTGCCGAGAAACAGTTCTCCTTTCGCTAATTTGCTCATTTTAAAGAAAACGGAGGTATAAAATCATGAAAATCAAGTCGCTTCTATTGGCATCATTAAAGATAACATTTTTTTCTTTACAAAGTACGCAAAAAATCAATCCTTGTATGTACCTGTCGTTTCTTCTGGCTATTTCCTTCAGCAAATCTATGGTGGAAAGCAAATAAAAGTAGCCATTTGTCTCAGCATTACCATTTGGTATGTTATAGCCTGGTATACCTCGAAAAGTCTCTCGTCTTTCCGATTCTGGAATAAAAACAAAAGCCGTTGCACGATGCACTCCAAGAGCAGACTGACGTCGATTTGACGTTATTTTGCCGCATATGGCGTCACATGGCAAGTTCGACTTTCATAGTAATATAATGCAAATAATAAACTTTTACTATAAATAATCTTTAATTGAAAATCTGTCCTTTGGCAGTGAAAAGTAACGTTAATCGGTGCAAATCGGCCTTTTCGGTTAGAAATATACGAATTTACAGACTGTGGGTTTTTACCAGTCCCTCCTGTAAAATCCGAACGTTGAAAAATTGACAAAGTGGCATAAAACCGTAGCTAAACAAAAAAGAAGGAAAATTGCTTATTAAACGGAGTTTTAAAAATATGTTGAATTTTTTTTACCAAGATTAAGCTCTGATTGTCTAGGTATAATCAATAATGTGTTCAGTGCACGCATGATCCTCTGCGTAAAATATATTAATTAAACAAATACATAAACTACGAGAGGCCTCTGAGGCCGAATGATTCATGTAGTAAGTTATCTGCTATTGATCACGTGGTCTGGCAACACTGAAGTTGCGGGTTCGAGTCTTACTGCGGGCAGGGTGTACTCGACTCCAATCTTATAATTAACAAGGATTGCTGGTTTTCCTTTTTGGGGTTTTCTCCGAATAATCCGACTTCATCCCCAATAAAAACTGGACGCCATGATATAGTTGAAAAATTGTTTATAGTGGCGTTAAACACAATTCAAACAAACATACCAAAACTTAATCTACGCCATGCACGTACTATATGTTAAGAAGCATTGTATAAATGAGATAATTTTTGAACTCGTGCGATCACTTTTATTTCAGTACAAGATAAAACAAAGCGACAACATTCTTTAGTAACGTGTTTGAATGATTCGTTTTCAACCTATATTTAATTCCATAAAATTTAACTTTTAAGTGAAATATTTGTCCCACTTAAGACAATTTGTTCCCATCAAATTTTAGATGACACCTCTATTTACTGATTCATATTTAATAAACCTCTCTTTTGTTATCAAATTTAGATAATTTTAAACAGTCTTGTCCACTTGAAAATGATCTCTGGATTACAAAATTTTCACAAACTCGGCGGGAGATATATCATTACTAAGCCGAACAAATTTTATTGTATAAAATTTAAAAACTGTTTTGACACCATCCTACACTGAGGTAAACAATACTTGAGCACGCTCTTTTTCTTGTTAATTCGTCGGTTGCTGGACTAACCAACACGATCTTGACCCAAACTGCTTCACTTGACGTTCTGCAAAACACAAGAACAAACAACGACAAACATGCTCCCCCATGTTAAAGTGTTCATTTTATCCTGTTTTAAGTCTCTCTTGACAGCTGTCGGTCTTATCTCACCAAGATCAAAGATGTGAAAAATTATCTCGGAATATCTTGTTGTGTCAGATGCGTTTTGATATACATTGCTTTTGATGATTCATAATTTGACCGTGTTAAGGATGCATCTTAACATATTTGTTTGAACGGATGCACACTGCACTTCAGATGTTTAAAATGCTGATATGCCCTACCTGTAGCATAGACGACATTGCAGCTGTCTTGTTATCATGACTTTTGTACTTGCGGTAAATACGTAACATGAACACAGAGCAGGAAATATTTATAAAATACATACTGCGAAAAAAATTGTTTCAAATTCCTAAACACTTATGAGCATTACTCATAACTTCTACCTACTTGTAATAAATAGTGTCCCCAATTTTTTGTTGTTGCCGTATTTTGGAAGTCAAAAATGAGTTTTACGTTGAAACTGACAACTCACTGGGGTTTCGTATTGTCATTTTTTAAATTGTTTATTCATCAAAAAGACACAAACGAATGTGTTAACATCCTTAAACAAGACTACAAATGTTTTAAAAAGTTGTAAAACGAGTTTTATATAAATTTAGACAAAAAAATTATAAACATTAAAGCAAAAGCAGGAGCAACAAAATAACCCAAAGATAACAAAGACTACAATTTAATTACTTGAATCTAAATCTACAGGGCTTTCTAAACTATTTTTTTGTTCTTATCCAGTAAAGAAATATTTATTTTGTTTCAATTTGAAAATGATCTCTGTTCTTAATGATAACTATAGTTTTGTTTCCATGAGTAAAAGACTTTACATGCAGTTTCAAATTTTTATGGTATCATTTGTAATAGTTTATGCACTGAAACTGCTTAATCATTTAAATGTTAAATCATAATAAATCCGGAATTCTAAACAAGCGATATTTTATTATTTAAATAATCTGTATTATTTAATGTTGAATGTTTTGTTATTACAGTCATATAACCATCTTACTATAAATATGTGCACGTGTTCAATTTTAAAACCCTGTTTTCCAAACTTTTCACACTATTTAATGTGTTATAATCTAATGTTTATGTTTCAACTATGTCCAAACATATCACGAGCAGATTGCCAGGTTTACACGCAGTTGACATCTTAAATCCGTTGTCATATACGTGCTAATTAATGTTCGCCAAAATATAAACATGCTAAACCCAATTTTCTTCCGAAAAACAGAGGTGGTCTTATTGAAAGGCACGTGTTCAATCAATTTATATCAATGCTAATTACAGATTTGAACATTAAAAGGTTTTAAAATTTAAATCATGACAATATGATGATTTAAATAGCAAAATAATTTGTGTTTATTTCAACAAAAGTAGCGTTTTAAAATAAAGCGATTCGATTAAAATCTAATTTAGTATTAATGTATTACATTAAATAAATAGTGTATATTAAACCTCATGGGAAGAGGTATGTAAACACAAAACATATATTAACATAAACTCGATAATTCCGAGTTTAATTAAATGATATATTGTTCTGATACAGTTTGTTTGTATTGGTTGTTGTCAAATAATAGTAAAAATATAATCTATGATCAGACAAAACATTCGGAACACTTTGTTCATTCACAACATGCTGCAGCCCATCAGCTTAGAGAAACATTTTGTATTTCAGGCATATTAAGTGGTATTACACGAAATAAACAAGACAAGTATGGAAACCAATATATTAATGCTAAACATTTTGAAACGCCGTCTGAGATAATTAACAGAAATGAAACATAATTTTAAAATTCCAAATAAGTTTAATGTTCGCTAGCTAAAGCTGATATAAGAAAAAAGTTTTGTATGTTATTTAAAATTTTGTTTAAATAAAAATTGTCTATAAATTCAGTGTTTATACAACAAATGAAAGAATGTTGTTGAAAGTATCCACAATTTATAGTTATATAAATATTTGGTGTGACATCGTAAGTACTTACCACGAAAACAAAACAACTTTATGTGTAGAACAAAGATCGCCAGCGCTAAAATAAAGAATGTTTATGCAGACGCTCAATTTTGAGCCGTATCATGAATGTTAATAACAAATTTACACTTGTGTGTACTTTGATTTCAATTTGGCAAAACATAGTTACTCTCTTGTTAATGTTCTTTTTAGTAAAACCTACAACTGACGGTCTGTAGGTTCACAGGCGCTATATTGATAAGATAATTTGTGTAAATAACGATAAATTTAAATCCATGTACAAATTGTATTATCAGTGTATATGGATATAATATACTAACATAATCCAAACTTGATCTTGTCGGATAAATTTATAACGGAATTTACGTACTTACTAAAAATGTGTTTGTTTAAGGAGAATGCGAACATTTTTTTGTTGTGTTATGGAAATTTTGGAATGGATGTTTTTGTTTGAATAGTGTTTTAACGACACTTTCAGCAATTTTTCAGCTATTTCATGGCGTCCAGTTTTTATTGGGGGAGGAAGCCGGAGTACCCGGAGAGAACCCCCGACCTGCGGTAGGAAAACTGGCAATCCTTGTCAATTAAGATTGGAGTCGAGTACACCCTGCCTGCAGTGAGAATCGAACCCGCACTCTCAGTGTTGACAGACCACGTGATCAATAGTAGACGAACTACCTTGACCACTCGGCCACCGAGGATGTTTTTGAAAATGTATCCGTAGGTTCCACAAAATGTAAAATACTTACCATAGACTTATACGAGTTCTATGATATTGATTTATAATTTAGTGTAGGCATGATAATGAAAATAAAAAAAATTAAATAACAGGTATTTCTGTAATTAAATCTAAATTGTGTTAGTAACTTTTTAAATTATATTTCATAAATACAAAATTAAACAATTTTTCTCTCTAACTAAAATGAATACATACTGCTTGACTTTATAACAATACATCAGACAGTTTCAATTGAATGATGAATACTTATTTAAAAACTCAGACAATTGCTTCCAGATAGAATACGCACTGAAAGAAAATATAGTAGTTGTTACAATTATCCAAATACCGTTTACTCTCGGAACATATCAAATAAGCTATTAAAATTAGCAACTTTGACATAAATAGGATAAATGGGTAAAAAGCCGTACAAACAAATAAATAAAAACATGGACCATAGAAATCTTAATAAACAACCAAACCAGCAATTCATAACGTGTATCGAGGTAAACATTTCACAAGCTAAAACACGATTAAACTATGAGAAAGTGTATTGATATCTGTGAACATTATGGTAGACTTAGAACAAGTTCATTGGGAAAAAAAATATCAACAGCTGCTAATAACGAATTCTTGTGAGGTTAGTTTAATTCCTTCAGACAAGTAAAAGGGGAATTTGGAGCCATCTCATTTTCAATTCAACATAGGTTATTCAAAATGGCTATTTGTGTGAGGACAAATTATTCAACAATAATATCAAAATAAAACAACGGGATAAGGACAAGGAAATCATAGTTATATTTGATTTTATTTCTTTAAACAGTGAAGGAAAAGTTGTAGATAATAGAAGCCGCTCTTTTGAGTTCACTATCATGAAATAAAAAATTACAAAACCTCAATTCTTTCCTTTGACAAATATAGGTAATGTACGGCAGCAGTTCATAAATTATATGAATTTATCAGAATGTTTTGAGTACATGTAATTGGAAAATAAATGGAAACCAACACCCCGTTCAGTAGTTCTTATAAATAAAAACTTTGATCATTACTATTTACGTTTCCTAATCGAGTATATATATACAAAGACATATGAAGATCATATATATTCGCCAGAAACATGTCTTTAAAAATTTACAATATTTACAACATAAAAAATACAATATACATGAATTTTGCGGCTTTCTGCATACAACAGTATACAAACAAATTAAACTTTTTACTACTGTAGATAGGGTCATGGTTACTATAACATAAAAACCATTCAACTTGTCAACATATGTTTATCGTAGTAGTAGATTTGTAAACGAAAGTGGTTTGTTCTATGTCATCTGTTTAACAAAATTTGTGTTATAGACAAATTATATAATTGTTGATTAAAAAATTATTACTACACTTTATTTTTCTTAATATTACAAAATCTTACCAGGATAACAGTCTACAATATACTCCATTTATAAAAAAATATAATGTACAATCTTTTTCATTAAAGGTAACCTGATAGTTTTTCAGGTTTGCCATTAATACCAAATTTTGTCAGTTGCAGTTGTACCGGTATTATCATGACGAAAATAAGTTAACCAAATGATTTATTTGGTTTGATTGGATCGATAAATGAGCGCCTAAAGTTTACATACTTTGGAAATGAGAGAGAAAATTTAACCCTACAGTGATCAATTTTGAGACCATTCTTACAGAGCCAGGGTAGTGCTTTCTCCCATTATAGAGTACCATACCCAATTAAATACATTCTCAAATAAGCTTTAAGAGCTTTTTAGCGCAAGCAATTCCAAGTCGCTATTAATCCGAGACGGAAACAAATACACAACTGGTATATGTTTTGTCATTCTGACGCTTTGTTTTTATCTAACAGATAAATACTTGTCCAACTTTTGCCTAAACAAATAGATGACCACTCCACTGAAGTAGTTTCTTATTGCTGGCCAAAGAGGATGTTAAAAATAGACCAAAATGTAAATAAACCTTATCACTCAACTGGTAGTACTAAAATTGTACAAACTGTCCACCCATACTAAGGTTTTACATATGCTTACGTTCAGCACGTAGAAACACAACAAACTATGACTGTGTAAAGGCGTTAAACATAAGACTTTCCAGACAGAAAAAGAAACCAACACCCCGTCTCAGTAATTCTTATAATAAAAACGTTGCACATTACCACTTACCTTTCCTGAATGTATGCATATACATATGCACATTATTTACATTCGCAAGAATTTGGAGATCGTTGTATAAAGTTGTTTTATCGTATTTACCAATATTATATTATATTTATTAGAATCATGTTAAGATTGTCATTTTTGTAAATAAGTTTTTTTAATCTTATACGCGATATGGTTTTTTTTTACAAAAGACACTTTTGAATTATATTAAGTACACAACACATAAGTATTTAAATGTAACTTAATTTGTTATTAAAAAAACTACGTGTCTAAATCTTACAGGGTAACCCTTTTTAAGTCTTTTACATCAGTCAAATTTTAATTTCCCGAGGTTTTATAGAACGTCAGACGACTACATGTAAATATCTCTTCTTTTATTTTTGAAGTACGTATAACATTGAGAAATCAAATTTGATAGACACACAAAGCTAAAACAGTTTGATTTAAAAATATATGTCGTCAGCAGAAGAATCGGTTTTATGGCGGCTTTCAATGATTATCATTGACACCATAGACCCATGTTATTATCCCGTGAGATTAAAAAGGGACAAATCATCCCACTTGAGAGGAGTAGCGTTATCCGGTAGTAGTATTCGATGTCTACCTTTTGGTAATCTTGTTGTTTTCTGTATCTCAATGTGGATATCCAACCGATTATAGTAAGCGTCATTTTAAGTCTAAAGTAATCACAGACATGTCAAAAGTACCGATGATTCAGACACTCTTTATTCTTAGGAAATGTATACGTAAATAAGTCTTATCTGGATACCAGATTTGAATTCTAAATTGAAAAATCTTAAATGTTTATTCTGTTTACAAATTTAACTTGTTAGAAAGGCTATAATAAAATGAAATGAATGGTTTCAGTACTCCGTATGCCTTGCTTTATTTCCCTACAGCAAACACGAGTGTGAAGCAATCATTAGATAACTAATGTATGCCTAGGCCACTAAAATGGTTTTATTGTTCACTACATGCTAAAATGGCAAGTCTAAACAAACATAAAAGTTTGCATCTATCTCTTTTCGAAATTTTGAATTCAATAAAAGTTGTAAAATTGTATTCGTGCGGTGTTTTTTCACAATAAAAATACGATACAGAAGATGTGTTATGTGTTGAAGTTTACATGTCCCTAAACATTCGAATGTTAATTGCGATGAAGGATATCTTTTAAGACAATATCGGAACTAATTAATTTTGGTATATACTTGTTTCATTATCGTCGGCGAAAAATAAAAACGTTTATTTGAATAAGGTGTCTAGACTGACACTTATTTCTATATGCTAGGGTGTCGTATTTTACTTACTACATATTATTCTTAAACTAGTCAGGGAAGTTGCAAAACGAGTCCACTAAATTTGTTTTTGCATTTTCGCTCGAACATAAAAGTCTTAATTTATATATTTGCCCGTTAACTTAGGCTGTTCCCGATACTGCATAATCATGTTAAGCCCACAGCAGTTAATTTGCAGTGTTTTATGCTGAAACATCATTTAACACGACCGAATAACAAGTTGTATTGAAATTTAAATTAAATTATACAGTGGGTGAGAATTCACATTATTTTTCGAACAAAAAATCGGTTAGTTTTATATGCTAATTACTGTCTGTGTATGAATACAAATGTAAAACAGAAGACACTTAAGATAATAAACACAACGAACATATGTAAATCATTCTTCATTATTTATGTATATAGCTTGTATCTGTTTTCGCGTAATGTTCCTATTAACAGGGTTAAAGGTTAGTCCATCATTGATGATGTCCTACTGTACCACTACATTACAGCTCCTGGTAGATGTGCTTCTTTTATGGTCCTTCTTTTGGAGACCCCTTAATTGCCGGTTTCAAATTGCTATACTCAATTCTGACGCTTTTTCGCTGATGAATAGGTGTTGAATTCATCGGGTGACTGGTGGTTTTGACAATAGACAAACAAAAGGATTTTGATAGTATTCTTCATAAACATGTCATCATCTAAAACAGATCACCACTTGAACACTGTATGAAAGTTGTCGAATTTGTTTGAATAAGAACTTAGAACGTCATTCTGAGTTTTATTATAATTATTGTGTAAATGATACATTGCTTGAAATTGTAACTAAACACTAATATTATTCTAATAGGATATTTAAAATAGAAAATCTAAATTACTGTCTTTATTTCTGTCAAAACATATGTTGTGGACAAAGTCGATGACAGTAGTAGTAACATAAAGTAGATTTAGTTTCTCATATGCGCTAGAAGTACTGAATGTGTGACAGTGACAGAGCAAAAGGGTTTTTTGAGAGGATTTCGCTCTTCAATATACATGTTTGCCAATACAATAGATAAAAACTATGTTTTAATTTAAATATTAACATTTTTTATAAAAAGATGCAAGTAATAAATTGATTACAAAAATATCTTACATAAACAATCGAAAATGTACATGATCAAAAATGTATAGTTTTTTGTAATTACTTAAAACGACGTACCTTGGGTTCATTGTGAAATTCAGCTAGATGTTTAGCATATATATAGGTCAATGTGTTGGTTTTGGTTGTGATTCTGATTTATAAACTGTTCTCATTTTCTACCATTTTTGTTCAGAAATTGTCATTAATGAGTCTTTGTACATATGGTTGACTACACATCCATTCAATTTCAGCAGGTAGTGTGCAAGTATTAATATTTTAAGATCTACTGGTTATATTAAATGTGTTGTAATTAAAACATTCTTTTCAAAATTGCAGTGTTTTTTAGCTGTTTGATTGCTTCCTGGCCACATATGTTGGCATTTTATTTTTAAAAAAATTTTACGTTGTTTACATCCTAGTTGGCAAGTATACTGCAGGTACTTTTCACGCAAATTGTCATTCTTTGCATTCTATAATTTACTCTGAGGCGGGATATTGTTAATTATGTCTACCAAACGAAGATTTGGGAGACATATTGTTTTTTGTCCGGTTTCTTCTTATTATGTCTCCCAAAAGAAGTTGTGTACATGTGACAATATGTAGTCCCAAACGAAGTTTTGGGAGACATATTGTTTTTGTCCGGTTTCTTTTCATTATTCTTCTTCTTTCTTTCCTTTTTCCTTCTTTCTGTTTATTGTTTTCCGCACATTTTCTCATATGAAACTTAAGGAACATGTTAAGGGTGACCGTTCTCAGATCTCAGGAATGACCAGAGCAATTTCAATGAAAATTGGTATACTGATAGAGCTGACTATCTTAAACATTTTTGCCAAACAAATTAACGCGAACGACACCATTTTGTAATGACAGTCGTTTCACCGCATTCCCCCCAAACGTCAACGTAGTCCGATTGTAACGAAATTTGATATGTAGGTAGATTTTAATGCAGAAACTTAGCATATCATGTGTATTTAGGGGTTTTCAACATGCTCAAAAATATAGTGGCAATGGGGGTTCTTTGGGGAGACATTCAGTGTTGGCATCCCAACACAATCAGCTAGAATTATATATCTTATGGTAGGTGGTTGTCTGAATTGTGGTCACAACAGCAATAAACATATCGATTGGCGGATGAATTGACAATGCGATGCGTTTGGCTACAGATTGAATGTCAACTGGCAATAAATTATCTTCTTTCAATGTCTGTAGGTCTGTTTTAAAAATTTTAGACTGTTTAGCTAGAATTGTCGTCTTTTCTTTAATTTTTGCGTTTGTTTTCCGAAAAGGCGTTTTAACTGCTTCTCATCTGTTTCGTTATCATATTGTCCTACTAAAATCTGTCCTTATTCTTACTACATTACATTGGTTTTGTTTTGCTTCGCCACGAAATATCTCCTGATTTAGCTTCTTTCTCGACTCTATATCCGGAATCTGTCTTATTATTCTATTCCTTTGTTAGTTATGTTATTCTAATGTCCATGTCAAAACATCAGCTGTGGACTGATAATATAAATATATGACTGTTTAGTGTGACTTTGTACTCTGTTTATATGTACGTCCCCATGATTTAAGTTAAATAATTGTAGTTCCATTAAAAAGAAAACATATATATTAATATACTCATTGTTCTGAGCACATGATATGTTCCAGAGGAGAATAATAGTCGTATTTACATCAGGAATAGAGGGCGACGGGCATTTGAAGACAAAATTATTTTTCGCATATGTTAATTTGAACGCAAATCCAAGTGGACGTTTTGGCGAAATATTTATGGGCGTTTGAGAGCATCCCATTAATAACCTACCTGAAAAAAAGACAGATAACTTCTGTATGTTTTCACCGTTTTCTTTTTAATTGAACCACAATTAAGCTTGATGGACATAATCGCCAAAATCAGGGAGTTTGTTTATTTAAATTTCTTGTTTTATCATACAGCTGGTCTGTTTCGAAAAAAAAACGAATGAGAAAATTTAATAATATTTAAAAAGAACAAATTTAACATGTATGATTATGTGTTAAAAAAACTCAGTTTATTCCGCCTTAACTGTTGTTTAAGATTTATTCGTTTGTTTCGTTCTAAATGCAATAATAGATAATGAGTTTCGAAGAACAAATAAAAGATTTCCTAATTGTAACTGTCAACAAAAACAAAACCAAAGGCATTGATATTGAATGCGCGATTTTGTATCATCGTATCAAGAGGCAACTAAATAAACGTGACTCTGATTGAACAAATAAATAAAATTCACAGGTAAAAATGCTGATTTACATTATTTGTATGATTACACACATTTTGCAGTTCTACAAATGATACAATGATACTGTAGGATTTCAAAGTTTCACAAACTATCGAATTTAAACAGGTCAAAAGGCCAGGAATGATTTTCAAACCTAACTTGTTTTGATTTAATATCATAGAATTTTTGTTCATGTAAATAACCAGTCTATTTTTTTTTTATTAAACAGTATCTAAGCATGCCTTATTGTGAAAGTCGTGAATTTTAAACGTATATTTTTCGAAGCAAGCAATACAAATCTCATATTGGCAGTTTGTATTCCAAAATGTTCTATTCACATCAAACTCGTATCATTAAAAAATTTATGCATACGATTTTCATGTGCAATTCTTTTTGTTCCAAAATATCACGAAAACAGTCATTTAGTTTACGTGATTTGCACATGTGCCATTTACCCGGAAAGTTCAACAATATTTCATAAATCAGTAAATACCAGGACGCTATAAAATGTAAAGACAAATATAATCGGTGACCTGATAACTAAAATACAAAGAAGTAAAGGAAATTACAGAGAATCGAAAAAAACCTAATGGTGAGAATAAAAAATAGGTATTGTATCTGGATATGAATAGTTCTAAGGATAATTCAGCAGAATATTTGGGTATTTGAGTAACTGTACAGCATTTTGTCAGATGGGACATTAGCTAACGGGTTCAAAATCAGCAGATAATTGCAAAGGGTAACAATCATAAACTTGCATCAAAGTTTGAATGCTTAATGCAACTAGAAGTCCAAAACATGTGCATGGATGTAATTTTTTAAATATTTGTGAAATAATATGTTTGTTGAAAAGTTTTTACGACGTTTCGCTACTTTAGTTTTCTGCTATACAGCTTTTATGGAATGAAGTTCTAAATTGTATAATTGAAAATCTTTTTAATAATTTTTCGTTTCCATTAAAAGTTCTAAATTTATGCACAAGAACATGTACATAAGAACCGTGTCATAATAACCTACTGAATAAAACATTTTAAGTTCTTTTAAGGACAAAACATTGTGTGATAAATTACGATCTGGATATAGTTTTGTCGACATCCAGACTGCGGAGGGTGTGAGATGAATACAATGTTGCAATAATTGTAAGACCTTACGACATGATACTGTAACACTTCAGACAATCAAATGATCTATGATATAGTTTTTTTTAAAGCATATACACCAATTTACATTAATGTCTATTTAATTCAAAAGATAGTTTGACAAGTTGTGAATGTATAGTAGTGTCAAGTTAACATTTGTTGAAGCCACTGATACGTTTTCCTGTGCAAATTTATTTGTTGTTTAACTCATATCACGTTGTATCGAGAACGTATGACGGTTTGGACCGATATTAATATTTAAAATTTCCAGACTTTATATTAATTATTTAGATTCCAGCTCTCCCCAAAACAATGTCGTTCAGGTATTATTATAATACAGCAATATATGGCAAAGCATACATATTACGAGGCACACCTTTAAAAGAAAGACACCTCAGATAGGAAAACTGTTCCTTATGTTCAGTAGATATTGTTACTATATACTTGGCACATTTAAAGTCGTGAAACACTTTGGATGTCAGTAAATTATTTCCTTCGGGAACTACTTTTATGGAACTAAAAAGGAAAACATTGTCGTATACGCAATGGCATCACAATGCTTTATCACAGATCGGAACAAGTAATGTTGGTATGCATTTATATCAGTATGAATACGTAAAACAACTAACCTGACATTGAAAGAACACAGGTCTAAAGAAATTTTTTTAAATTAAGAAAAAACTTGTACGGGCAGTATAGGAAATAAAGACACATAATAAGCTCACAAAGATACAAAGACTTTAATAACGAATAACTCTGAAAAACGTAATAACAAGGTAATTATTTCATTTTTATGAGATTATTAATTCGTAATCATGAAATGACTTTTCACTAGGTTTGCTGCTCTAGTGTGCAAGTCTTTTTGTCACGAATGCATTACAGTCGAACTTCAGTAGCTCGAACTCGGATGGCTCAAACACCCGGGATTTCTCGAACAACTATCAAAGTACGGAACTTTCCCCCTATATAATCAATGTTAAAATTACTTCGATTTCTCGAACATCGATTTCTCGAAAACTCGAACTAAATCAGCAGTCCAAATACTAAAAATCCATTGAAAAAACCATGACTAACTCGAACTAAAATTATTGACAGCTTGCATGGCTAATTGGTCGTAAAAGGTGTAAAGATTGAAGCCATACCTGTAAAATGCCAAGCTTGATCTTTAATGATATAATCCCTAATTATTAACCTAACGTCATCAATTTGAATTTATGTACTCCTTTGTAGGCAAATTTGTTGAAGTAGCTTTTAATTAACTAAAATGTGCGCCAATAAATTGCTATCAAACCCGAATCGAGGTCATTGACATAATTACGTAATGCAATAATACTTATCAATCCTCGGGCACAAAATTAAGCAAGAAATATAACAGTAAACATTTTTATTTTAATAAAAATAAAAATTCGTACTTAAAAATAAGATTAATATATGAAATGCAATGAAGAAACACAATTTTATTAATCCAATGTTACACAGGAAATTAACAGAAATATATAAACCGATACCGATTCCGGTTCGCACATGAATCATTTCCGGACATCACAAGCCCCGGTTTCTCGAACTGCCGATTTCTCGAACTATTTTTGTCGGACCCTTCGAGTTCGAGCCATCGAAGTTCGACTGTATATTATCATTGTAAACTCTATATTATGGTTCTTAATAATTTTATAACCAAAAAACTACGTATATATAAATGAACATCAAACTTGATCTATTCAAGTTCTTTTTCTTTATTTGTTTAAGCAGAAGTATTATACATGTAATGGTTGTCTTGTAGTATTTAGTATATTTTTGCTGTCTCTAAAATATAACAAACAATTATTTTATGTTTTTATATTACATACCCTGGGTAAGATTTACAGATATTCACGAATTTAAGGTATCCGGACCATAACTGAGTACATGATCACATTTAGTGTACTGGATGTCCATTGTTTTTTAATGGAGCAGACCTCGGTAATCTTCGGCAAACATAGGAAATACTAGCTGAGTTACTAACTTTTTTGCTCAAAAATCTTAACAATGACTCATATTAGCACAATATATTTAATTTGCATCATTAATTAGCAATATACTGATTTATATAAAGCCGCATTTCTTGGTCGAAAAATAAAATTAAACGGTAATTTCGATTATGGTCGGATACCTTAAAACTGTTATGTTAAAGATGTAACTTAATTTATTGCTTTTATTATCAAATTTTACAACATAATCACAAATTAAACCTTGCGTTAGTTTTTTGGAAAAGACTTTTGGCTATTACGGTTTGATAGTAAAATACGACTTCTGTCAGAAAATTGCTTGAATTTACATACTTGAATTGAATAAAGTTCTAGACCTAATTTAGTATTAGATTTCAGTCCTGATCAATCGCAGACGTGTCATTTAATTAAAACAGTGTTGTATTATACGACATAATTAACCCATTGTGATTTTCAATATTGTTATCTCTGTATTTTGAGACAATATCATTTGAAAACCTTCGATTAGATAATGTATATATTTTCGTTTAACTGTGATTATTATAGCTCTGAAACTATAAGTAAGGGCAGAAGCAAACGCTTGTATAAATCATTGAGATAAAAGGCAGGACGTTCTTCAAATTAGTCAAGTCAATGATTGAACAAACGATCAGCCTTACACCACAGTTATTACTCGTCTGTTATAGCAGTAGACCATAATTCGCGGTGAAATACTGTTATTAAAGTTAAAGATGACTCTAAAAGTGCACATGATGTCCTAACTGAGTATTCGCTGGTTTAAAAAAAAATCTGGGCGACATCGTTTTGATGAGCAGTTCATTAAAATTTGTTTAAAAGATGTGTAAAAACAGAAGCCAATTAAGTGATAGAAGCCCTAAATCTTAAGGGCAATACAGCAGGATCTAACAAGGATGTCAAGTAAATTTACCTACAGAATTGGTATAGAGTGGCAATATCTGACATATTAATAGAATTATTCGTAAAGGCATGAATGTTTCCAGCATATCTGTTGAAATGTCGTTTCTATTCTCGATATAATTTTAATGGTAAAGTTCGCCCACTTTTGTTGATTTGTCATAAACATATTCCTCGTGATAACATTAAAAGACGAATCATATCAAGGTTATTATTGAATTTGGCGTTGACTGTGACTACACCAATTCGAGCCAGAGTGAAAAGACGGTTGCCACGCGTGGAGCAAAACTTGTTTACCGTTCTGGAACACCTGGACTTACCCCAATTTCAGTTTTTCTCGATTTTAGTTTTTGCGTTGTGTATCTCTTGTCTTACTATAGTTGTCTGTCCTTGTCTTATCCTTGCACAAATACGAGTAATAATTTTTTGTTTCGTTTTTTCTTTGACCGACCACTGAAATATTTTCTTTGATGTAATACAATTGAAGACAAATAGCAAGGAAACAAAGGGACAAAGTTAAGGCAGGATTCTAACCAACATATACAACACGAGACAAACCACAAAATATAATAACAGAATATTCCAAACCCAATAAAAACCATGAGTGCACTAAGATGTTACAGAGAAGTAAGCAATGTCTGCATTCAATTAGACACTGTCGGGTTACTTACAATAATGACATATCAAATCCAGGAAGAGGAAACGCTATACCTAATACTCAGTAAAAATCTTTGATCGTATATTGTTGTAACAATCAATGAATTACTGGTGACGTCCATTGAACTTATAACAGGAAAACATTAACTTAGATACAATTAAGCCCTGATCGAGTAGCTTAATAGTCAACAGCGGAGTAGAAAATCTCAATATCTGACTTGACTTGGGGAGTTTTTTACGTCCTACACCGACAACTTAATGCCCTTGGTCGGACGGCTCAATATCTGTAGGAAGATCAAGCAATGGAACATTGCATCTGCAAATACGTATAATGTTTACATTTCATAACTTATAAGTTATGCTCAATATCTGTAGGAAGATCAAGCATAACTTATAAGTTATGAAATGTAAACATTATACGTATGTGCAGATGCAATGTTCCATTCGATGAACGGGAAGTTGACAAAAAGACAGTTTATATTTGCATTTGTTGTAGAGTTTAGATTGTGGTTTTCCCATTGCATATTTCCAGTAAAAGTCTTAAGTAAGAGTCTGACCTATATGTATTGGCGGTGTCTTTAATTTCGCAAGCAAATAGTAATCAAATTTCGCTTTGTTGATTGGTAGAACATTTCTGCAGACAGACAAAATGCTGTAATGGCCTTATCATTTCATAAAACATTGAGTGTGTAAAAAGAAATTCTTAATTTATGGATAACAGTGTGTTACCATTCGTCCCTTGTCACTTTGAAATTAAGATACATTGTCGTACGCCTAATTTTACCTCATAAAAACTGTGTATTTCGGAAACTACACTTAAATATATTGTAATACAATTAGGTTTAAATATTTTCTCGTTATAGGAAGTATAAGCAGAATAAAAGTCATAAATAAAGGATACTTCTCTGCTTTAGCTATACACTTGATCAATTACAGTATTTTTGGCGGCATGTAATTTCCAGTCTTACAATGACCTAATAAGACTGAATTTGAATTTCTCACAGTTATTTTGTATTTAATAAATTGTACGGTTTGTTATTTATTTTAATAACTCACTGTCGATAAATTATGATTTTGATAAATCTATTTGTGCTTTCTTGCTTATCGATGTTTCTCTTCTACTCGTTGACCAAGTCAAAAATTGAAATATAATTCTAAAAGAGAACTTCTGATTGCACCAACTAGCGAGTATCAATGAAGATAGCATTTTCATATCACGTTCGGTTATTATTGAAAGCAAGACTCTTGTGTGTTTATTAAATATTTGTTTTTCATTTTTTTAGTCTGTGCAGCTTTTGTTAAAACAGATATGTCATAACTAGTTTGAAAACCCGCAATTTCCTGCAATATTTTCAACATATTGTAGATAATTCAGTCAAAACTGGACGTTTTGTTTGCTTTTTCCGGTCTTTTTGCTATTTTGTTTGGTGTTTTGTTTTTGTTGTTAGGTTTTGTATTATTATTTATTAGTTATCGTTTGTTTTATAACAGAATCAGGCAAACAGAAACTACAGAAGAACCACACAGAAACAGGCTTTATTACCACAAAAGCACAACAAATACAGTCAGAAATAAATCTGGTCAATACCAGATGTTTACCAAGAGCTATATATACATACAAGGTTGTGTTTTATTGTAGAACGATTGTTTTCATTCTCATGAAAATATATTGTTTGCTATAGCATTATGCAAATGATGCATTTAAAAATAACTTTTTGTTAGAAAGTAATTCACAACTTTAATTTCGGACCCTGTCAAAAAGTAAATAATACTTATGATAATTTATACATTTAGTTTAACCGAAATAATACCTGCTGTTTATGTTATTAATATTAATAACAAAACTTTTCTCTGTCAACGACTGGGGCGTGCGTTCAGTCCTTGTCACCGTGTTCAATTTTACACGAAAAACTATCATTAATTCCTTGGTTGAATATTCTTATTTCATATGAAACACTGTCTTCTCCGATATTTTCCGATCTTTGGTGACCTCTTATATATTTTTAAAAAAAAAATAACTGAAAAGTAAACAACGTATGTCTTTTTGACGATACAACGGGTATCAGAGGTTAACCAAATAAAAGACTTTGAGTAGATTTAATAATTTACAAGAAAAATATTAAAACATGGTATTATCCTATTAAATTTATTTCGCTTAAGGGTGGTGTTTACGGTGAGTGTCAAACAACCCTGAAATCATCCCAACGTAAAGTCATACAAAACCTAGTTTAAAGCCCTAATTTTGTTATCTTTTTGATCAAATTTAATAAAATTAATTTTAGACTGAAACGGTAGTTGTTCACCATTGTGTGAACTCCACTCGTCTTATATTTAATGGAGCTTTAATGTCCGATTCCCAGATTATGATAACACAGACATGAATTTAATAGACAAGGAAACTGTACACGTTTATAATGATGCAATATAAATAAAATTATTTATGACGAAGGAGCTTAGGACCACCATGAAACATTTTATCAGACCAGTAACGTTTAACAAATATTTTAGGAATTTATCGAATGCAATTGATACAATACCCGAATGTAATAATTGTATATAATAATGACTAGCCCATTGTTTTCCAGTGGTAGCCTAATGCATTTTTATATGGTATGTCAATTCGATTATAGACGCTACCCAGTCTTTACCCTGGTTGTCTTTTAAGTTTATGGAAAAAAAGTGATATTTATACGAAATTGCTGTTTCGAAGCTTCGAATTAACACATATCTCATCATAATTAATTTTTATGGTTATGCAGTTTTTCTTATCTTTAAATTGTTGTGTATATTATCTTTGAATTAAGAATATTTAGGTATGCGCTGAATAACTATATTTTGTCTATGATCAATATTGTATATCTCTGATATAATTCTCCATTACAAACGAAATATTTTTTGTACTTAAACTAATTGTGTGTGCTTGACCAATGCTTGTTAAAAATAAAATCTTAGAATAACAAACACGACTCTGTTTAAGAGCTTTTTTTGTCTTCTGTCGGATTCTTGCTCTGTGGATAAATGGATAATAAATGAATAAATCATAAATTCATAAAAATACGTTCAACATTGTCGGGTGTAACGGGTGCCTCAAATGAAACGGAATGGACTCTTTTGGGGCAATAAAAGGTCTTGATTTTACGCCCACCACCTGTGTGAACTCATTGAAGACACTGTCCTTGATATACATCAAACACGTGTTACATACTAAAAATTAACCTGAACACTTACAACGAACGGCAATGGAATTTTATCGGGATTACCAATTCTGTTAAATTCTATAAAATTTTTAAAATCTATGAAACATTTAATTATAATATTAACCTTTAAGTTAACTATTACAAAAAAACAAGTCTAATAACAAAAACACTTTAAAACCATAGACCAACAACCCCACGACAAGGAACGACATAAATTATGTAATCTTTCAAGTATAACAAGAAAACATACATCGAAATTGTTTATTTTGGTAAGAAACGTTTACAGAACATGCAGACACAACTATTGGGGTTTTATATACAATATGTGTTTTACTCACTATTAGTACACATTATTTAAAACTTAGAAAATTGTCTTCACTGGTAGCTCTGTCGGAAATTGACAACCACAAATATGTGCGGTAAACTACTAAGGACAACGATTAAAAGAACATAATATTTAAAAAAAGTTTCAGTGTACTGGTAAATGTCATTAGATGATGACAAAAATAGTGTCCTACAAATTTTTAACTCGGTTTTCGACAATAAATCATAAAGGCGTATCTTTAAAACAACTTAACTCATTTTTATTAATGACATTCGAAATCTTGTTATTAAAAGCCGTATATCGTTACCCCTATAATTATAGTTTTACTTTTAGTTTATCTATAAGGATATTCAATTTCGTGTTTAACCGAACTTCGATTTTTATCATAGCTGAATTTCACACTGAACTTATCAGCGCGACTCGTTGTACAAACAAAATAAGGCTACTTAAGACACCGTTGGTCTTCTAGTTAATACCACGGCATACAAATGTGTGGTCAACACCACATAGCTAGCCAATAAACGGGAAAAACAATTATGCCAAACTACAATTTAAATCGAACAAATTGATAGTGTATTATCTTTTGAGTATTACCGCCGACACATTGAAGCGGCTTGTATTTGTACAGGGTAGTAAACATTGTTGTCAGATGCCTATTAATCATACAATATGTCTAAACATTTCACCATGTTTAGCTATAGTAATAAGCTACAGAGAAAACAAACCAGATAACTTTACAAAAAACGCATGACCCTGTGAGTTGTAATTAGGATGTTGAAATAAGTACTATTTTACCTTCAAAAGGGAAATTTTAAACATTAGCTTTCTTATTGAAGTTTAAGACTATAGTAAGATTTAAACACGGAGGATAAACTTTGTCATTTTTTTTAATTGTCATTTGAGTCATTATGAAAATCTTTTCGATCATTCTTGTGCATGATTTTTTTATCAGAGGTTGTTGTATTTAATCTTTTATTCTTAACTAATATACAATTGCTTTTGTTTAGACATTTTGTGTAGGGCTCCTTTTTAGAAGATGAGGTAGCTCAACTGTTTTGTATTCCGTGCTAATATTCACGTCAACTCAGAATGCCTACATTAATATTTCATTCTAATGCAGTTCTTGATGTAACGTCAATTCTGATTGGATAACGTGAATAATTTCATGGCATCAATTCTACGATTGATGCCGTCAGATTTTAACGCAAGCGCAGACGTTATTTCCTGCAAATAAAAAATTCCAATTTTAATCAGTTAATTTAGGTTTTTATTATTTTATTTTATTTTTTATAGCATTAGAATAGAGAGAAGATTTTCCGGCATCAATTGGTGATTTGATGGTCGGAAATATCCGTTTACTGGCTCCGTTTACGCGTCGCCTATAAACTCAATTTTCGACCATCAAATCACCAACTGATGCCGGCAAATTTTCAAATACATTATAGTTATCTCCTAAATTTAATGTTTTCGCCAAACTTGGCATTTCATTAGCAATTATTTTTAGTTAAAGATTAATAAGTATCCTTAGTTATTTATATTTATTATATTATATGTTAATATAGTACTTAAAATGTTGTATATTTAATGTAACGGGTGTACAGTATTTGTTGATTTTATTAATTAAACCTTAATATTCATAATTATGACCAAAAAAATATTGTATGTATTAACATTTCATAAAGACACTTTTTGTCAGTCGAATTCTTACTAGATAAAAATTTTATATCTATTATCAATGTCTATTTTTTGTCCAATCATTGCGTCGATTAAAAGTATATTTAGAGACATGTTCACATGTGATCTGAAGGAATTTTTTTACCAATTGTATTTTAAAGACTTTATTGTTTTTATTATAAAAACACAAGAATAATGTTGTCGTTATTTCGTTTCCATCTTCAATAAATAATTTTTTTTCAATAAAAAGAAAACAATTCACAAACTTGAATAATCCTGTAATCTTATTTTCACACACCGGCTTAACTAATCTACGATATTTTTATTTATAAGTCTATTTAAATAACGAATATTACCTATTTTTAGAGTCCACAGAGGATTGGATTATTTGTCAGATATAAATTCTTTTATATTTAAAATCAGTTTAAATTTATCTTATTAAATTTTATGTTGTGGCATCGCATAAAAATGATGCAGATGAATTGTTTTTAAAGGCCATTACTATTTTCCAAACCGCGAAAATGCCAGAATACAGTACGCTCTGGCTTGTGTCTATGAAGTATCCCAACAGTTAATTTGCTTCTGTTATCAATACAGTATGATAGACTTTGCGCCCATACCAGGGAAAGTCTATACTAACAGTTAGTACAGACTGTCCCTCGCTATACTTTGCGCCCAAGAAGAATCAATACAGTATGCTAGATTTTACGCCAAAGAAAAAATCAATACGGTATGCTATACTTTGCGCTTATGAAGTACCAATACCATATGCTATGCTTTGCACAAGTATCAATTCTGTATGCTATATGCTACTATGAAGTATCAGTACACTGTCAATGTAGTATGCTATACATTCTTCTTAAGCTTGTCTTCTTAAACATAGATTATATTAAGATATTGTGAATCTAAAAGTTGATAGTTATTTAAATGTCAAACTTATTGTAATAAAATTTTGTTTTTAACATTTATTTTATTTTATTTTTCATTTGGCCATCAATATTTGAAAAAAAAATCTACCATAAGGCTTTTGCTATTATGTTGACAAATATATCAAATTACATTAATCAAATAAAAGAATTGCATTTTAAGAATCGAAGAAATTTTACATTTTTTACATATTAAATAATATAAATATAATTTGTTACATTAGCTGTTTTTGTTTAACATTAAAAATAAAAATAAAATGTCAGTAAATATGTTGACATTTTTGTTTTATTACCCTGTCATATTTTCAAAATTAAAGTTGAAGGATTTTCAATTAATTGAAATTTTAATTTTAATCTTACAATAGATCAGCATGTCTCAATTTCGTAATCAGGCATTTTCATCAGAATATGATAATAAATCTTTAAGTCAGAACATGGTTTAGCTACAGTTATTTAATCCGTATTCATCATAAATATAAAAGTGACATGTTATTAACGCATTGTTCTACCATGTACATTACATGGTATCTGATATAACTGGATCGATGTGGTCAGTAATACAACAGGTACCAGTATTACATTACATATCCCTAATTTGATTCTACCGTTGACACCTGAAGCCCTAGGGCTTTTCACTTTACCAAATGATCACACGGATAATTAGGTTATTGACATTAATAAAAGAAATTTACAACTTCTTCAATCGCTTATTTATCAATCAGGTATAAAGTTTAATTGATTAATTATATGTCAGACACTTTTTAATTTTAAATGGATAAATCCAGCTGTTTATAATATATTACGGTTGATTCAAGAATCTGAATGAGCGAATCTCATTCGTTCATTATTTGTACGGTAACCCAATGCTAAAAATCGACGAAACAGTCATAAATCTTAAAGTACCCGGAATAAAAAAGGGGCGGAGATAAAACTTGTCATCTCTTTCGCACCAGAGATTTTATCAAAGAAAAGATAGTGCGAACATCCTTCAGTTATCTTTTTAAATGTCCAATCGACAGTTCACAATCTTATCAAGACACGGCAATACCCGAAATTAGTTAGGATACTGTTAGATTAATGTTCTTATATAGATAAGAACGAGTGATAGTCAAACATAAGTTGAACTGTTGGATGAACACTAGTTTATAAATAAGGACAGCTTTGTTTTCTGCTTTGCATATTGTTTAAATATTTGGTTTATGTTTTGTTAATTGTTAAGTGATTGGACATAATTGAAGACTATGGCCTTCGCTCATCAGTATTCACATTCAGGAACGGCACTACAAGGATCTCAGGTAATTATTTGTAGTTATCAATTGCCGATAATTATAAAATGCAATGTAAACTTAATAGTTACAGTATCTTTTCTTCCTCTGTTAAATTTGATTTTTAATAGAGTCTCTTCACACTTTTTTAAACAGCGTTCCTTTAATTGTATCCAGAAACGAAAAAAATATGTGTATTAAGTCATCCAGTTACACTGAGTTTTATTGTCTGTGTTATGAACAATGTGCAATAAACAATCCATGCAATATATACATTATTTATTGTTTGGTTTAGTATTGCAATAAAATACGATATCATAAATAACTTGAGAAATATTAAGACAATCACAATTTAGTTTTAAATTTGCCATAAACTAACTACTATTTTTGACAAAAAATTATAATGTGTCATGTTTTAAATAATGATCAAATCTTATATTTAAACTAAACATAAAACTTTAAAGAATATTTGTTTTTTTTCTTAATTTGAATGCATATCTAAATTGTTCTTTAACATATTAACTTAAATCGGAAACGGATTTTGCCTGTGAGTGGAGCACAGAGAAAAACACACTCAGAAATAAGCCCAAGGTTTAAGCGTACTTTTAAACAAAACTTAAATATTTTAGTATTTTTAAAATGTTAAAATATATTGAATAAAAAATTAATATATCTGTTTTCGTTAATTCGGGTTAACTTATGTTACGGTATTATTGAGTATTTCTTTTTTCAGAATTCTAAAATATTAATTTAATATGTTTGAAACTAAATAACACTAACGCTTTATCCTCTGTATCTCGTATTCTGTTTCCTTTCACGTGAAAAGAATGCCGAACATAAAGATTTATATTGCTTTTTTTCTGTAGAAAATTACCCACTTAACAGACAAATTCCCAGTGACATTCGTTACAATGCAATATGAATTTCTTTTATATCAATTTTTATACTAATAACATTACATAATTCATTGAACGGGACATTAGACGTGATTTTACTATTGATAGCATATCCATAAAATGAAACTTAAGATATAAAATCAATGGTAAGACTATATCCGTCCATGTAAAACATACAGATTGGGTGCACAGCAATACACTGTAAACAAGTTATCATTAGATTTCGTGCAGCGAAATTGATGATTTTTTACTATTAATCGATGAAATGACAATAGAGAAATCGGAGATTTTGTTATAACATAAAAACACATTTAGCCATATTATTTATTTTTTTTTGTTTATTGAAATTTACGAAACTTAATTCAAGCAAATTTTGTTAAAAATTATTTCGAATCGGATTAAATTTCTAATAGGAAAATAACTAGTTTTAAAGAAATCATGGAGTTTATTTTGTCTCTAACTAAAAAAAATAATAATTTCAGCATTAAAATTTATTGTTGATTTGGTATAAAATAAGAATTAAAATTAAGGCGCTCTCGTAACGTTTCTCAGAGCATCGTTATGATGCCGAAAGTATTGAAAGATTTTTAACGTCCTTGACTACCATCTGAGACGACCTTTGTTTTACGTTTTGCATTATTCTCAAACGTACATGTAAATGTTCAAGTAAATGAAAACATTGTATCTATTTTACGTCATCCTTTGCTCTACTGTAGGAGCTTGTAATATAATGTAAATCTGTGTATATCCAATAACCGTAAGATAATTAGAAAAAAATCATTATTTCGGCTTACACGAGTATCTCGGATATATTTACTTGCAGAGTTGTGCGAATTTTCAGTTTACATGTATAATAAAATTTACAATTTACATTAATTAAGAAATTCATCATCTCATCTTGCTATAAAACTTGAATTCTTGTTTTCTGTTTTATTGTTATTTATGCAATATTTATTCTGCGCCGTATGATTTATTTGTTGAATATAAACAATACTTGATGTTGAAATTATATAATACTTTATATTCAAGGTATGGTATTTAAAAAAAAACGAAACTACGCGACTTTCATCAGTATTTATGTTTTTACAGGTAATGCTCTCATCGAAGACCCCTCACTCGCCAACTTCACCATCAACCATAGAACAAACAAGAGCTCTGTTACACGAATCTGGCTTGCCGTTACTACATTTTCTGCCAAGAATGAATGCACTTGCTGATGGTGTCTATGCTCAAGGACCGCTGACCACAAATGGTCTTGGTGTAGAGCCCTCTGCTTTTTATTCTATGGTAAGTATCAGATTTCCTAATAACACGATGACAAATGTACAGTATTTTCATATTGGATATAATTAGTAATTGACACCTTGTTTATAACAGTACTTATGATTTACTGGTTTGGCTAGGGGCCGCTTACTACAGTTGAAAACTGGAATAGTTTGGCAAAATTTTTATTCTATATTTTTTATCGCGGGTTTTTATTTAAATTTGCAGTTCTTTTATAATAATAATAATAATAATAATAATAATAATAATAATAATAATAATAATAATAATAATAATAATAATAATAATAATAATACCTTATAAAGAAGAAAAAATAGTTCAGCCTCTCTGCCTTGACAATTTCTGTTAATTTTGAATTATATTCCCTCGGAATAAAAGTTATTTCTTAAAATACATGTACTTATCATAATAATGCAGTAGCCAGGCGGAAGCTCTGAAGCCAAGGCTTCCACATCGTTTTGACAAAAAAATAATAAAAGTGCAATAACACGAGAGAGATGTAGGTACGATTTGTAATTTTATTTTGAAAATGCTAGCTTTAGGAGCCCATATGCCTTGCCGTTAAAAAGGCCTCCCAAGCTACGCCACTGAAATGTACTCTTGTTCAGGAAAATTTATTTATCATATATAATGTAATCCAGTGAATCCACATTTATTAGGACTTCGTTTTTATAGTATTATTATTATGTTAAATATTGAAGACTTGTAGACATGAAATATTTTTCTATATCAGCATCGTTATCATTTTCATTAAATGCACCACTCGTTGCATTTTTATAAAATGAAGCATGTGCGTTTCTTTGGTTTCAGGGTAGTCCACCAGGTCATTTCCCGGTTTCTCCAGAGCAGTGGAAGGGCTTAGCGGGACAAGGACCCGGCGTGTATCCCTTTGATCCAATGCTGGCCGTCCATCCCTACGCTTCATTGTAAGTTGACTTTTTCATCTTCCGAAATAAAATAATACTATATGAATGGTAGCAAATATAAGTAATGAACAACTGCATATATGTGCACAATAACAAAATACAGAGAAGAGATATATTTAGTCTTCAAACATAACTTTAGTAAAGTTGTAGTTATGTTCAGGTTCGCAAATGCAAATTAAACACATATATTGTCTGTCATGCGAGCCTCTCCAGTTCAAATATCGCGTTGTTTATCAAACGTTAGCTAGGGACAAGGCAGTTAATCAATTTCTGACAAAATGAAATGTCATGTTGTCGTGAATATTGAATTTTTGTAATCTTTGATTTTGGATTAATACCATATGCATGAAGTACGTGAGTTATACTGACATGTTACATGCAAAATATAAAGCTATATACACTGTTGTGTCTTATTTAGTCCGAGTCCGTTTTCTTTTGTATCATTGTCACATGTTAATGTTCCAATGAGACTTTTATTTTAAGGTTGAAACTGCCGTTTTTCTGTTGTTAAATAATCTTAGTTTACCAGTGATTTAATTCATATTTATAGTGGATTTACTGTTCAACCTGTAATGGGCTTAATTTCTCAATAATTAAAATGTTGACATCTAAAAAAATGAAGTCTGTAGTGTCAACAAGAAAAACAAATTTATTTTTATATTTTCTCCTCAGCGCTTTTTTTAATCAGAGGAACACATACATTGACATTTAATTTAGTTGACAATTTAAAATTTTGCATACCAATTTATTAAAATTCCAGGGGCTATGTTTTCGAAACTATCCTATGTTTTAGGACTGACTTGGGACGTGTCTTAGACCTAACACCGAAGGTATCCTAAGACCATCCTAGTAAAGATGTCCTAACTCTGTCTTGAGTATTCTCCCAAGAAACAGTTTATACATGTGTGATTAATTAAAAACTTTATAAAGTCACCTAAATTCCGCTATGGAATGCACTTTAAAAAATCAAATTAACGATTAATTAACATATATTAATAAATATCTAATTATATGTGTTTTAAATAAATTGTTATAAATTATAAAATTTGATGTCTCTGTTATGTGCATTTCAATGTGATATAATTTGGCACGAGATTTATAATTGAACAAACCAGTTTGACTGCAAAGACTCGCCTTTGTTTTGGTTCAAAGGCGGATTTTGTGCTGTAACCTTTACTATTTGTATATAAATAAGGCTAACATTTAACTTGCTACACAATGTATTATAATGAGTAACATCCTCTCAAGTCAGGATCACGATGACGGAGCGAACGCGGACTCAGAACCCCTGACTTGGGAGGATGAATGAGTAAGAAAAGTCCAAATTGTACAAAAACGGATCTTTAGATTTTGTTAGAAAATGTTAAAAAACACAAGTGGGTGCTATTTAGCAAACGTTCTTATGTTATAATGACAATTAAAACTTAAAAACGTAAAAATTAAAACAAATTAAATTATCACCATCCTAAGACCATCTTAGGACACCTATTTCGTTGTCTTAAAGTTATGATAAAAATTAGGACCTATCCTAACATGCGTATCTTCGGTGACATGACTTAGGACAAAGATTTGTCATGGTCTTAGGACATGTCTTGGTCCTAAGACATCTTCGAAAACATAGCCAAAGATATTGAAAGAGACGAAAAATAGTTTATCTAATGTTTCATAAAAAGTAAATCAATTACAATTTATGATCGCACATAATCAAAAATTTAACGATTGTTTATGCTATGAATTAAAAAAATCATTTGTATTTTACACAATCGACGTTCTTAATTTGATCACGTTGTTCTTTGAAAACTAGCTTTATTCACAAACGTAAAAAGCGCAAAAATGAAAACTCTTCACAAATGTTCATAGATGAATTATCCTTATAGTAACATACTTGTCTAAATAAATTGTTTTGCTTGTACACAACCATTCATAAGCATGTAACGCATTCGTTATACTACTCCTCTAGAATGTATAAGCTTACACTAGTAAATTTTAATTTATTGCACACTTGTTAAAGTAATCACTACAACGCAAACTGATATTCTGTTGTTAAATGGAATAAAATTTCCAGAACAGTTAACAAAAAAAAGAAAGAAATAAAATAAATAAAAGATAAGTTTGCGCACCAATAATCTGGTGTGAATGTTTATTAGCATTTCTGAGCATGTACGAAAAATATGCGGCGTTAAACTGGTAAAAAGACTTGCCTATAATTAAAAAAAATGATTATATATTAAAATTTTATTTTTATACACTATATATATGTCCAATGATACTACACAAATTCCCAATTAAGTTAACACCAAGAACATATGTAGATCGTGAAAATTGTGTGTTTGCGAAAAGCCAGTAAAACACATTTTGTTCAGAATACTTATTCGAACAAATAAACCTAGCCGAATAAAACGTATACAATTCAAGTAATTTATCTTATTTTATAACTGTTTAGCTATGGTGGTCTTGACCTAAACAACGCCGCAAGAAGGAAAAATGCTACAAGAGAAACAACAAGTGCTTTGAAAGCATGGTTATACGAACATCGTAAAAACCCATATCCCACAAAAGGGGAAAAGATAATGCTTGCAATCATCACAAAAATGACACTTACTCAAGTTTCAACCTGGTTCGCCAATGCCAGACGGCGACTAAAGAAAGAAAGTAAATCTGGATGGAATGGAAAAGACAGAGATTTAGATGACAGTGATTTCGAAACAGATGGCGAGGACAGAACCAATGAAAACGAAGGTTAGTATTTACTGCAGTATATCTGGATTAATTAACGATATCCGACCATAACTGCATTCAAAACGGTTTAAAATAAGTGTAACAAAACCAATAACAAAAAGATACAATCACTTATTGGTTTAGAAGTAAAGTATCCTATTAATTTAATGTGAGGTAATTAAAAAAAATAGCACATTAAGAGTTATCAATAATAAAATGATTACTCGTAATTGGACCACAAAACCTTGCTAAACAAATAAGTAATAGTTTTTTACTGCCGTGCTACAAAATTTAACAGAAGGAATTACAATGAAAAAAAGGAAACATAAACTCCTTAGACAACCATCAAAACTTCTTGACGTATTTATACCTGTCGTGTATGGACTTTAAATTTGTAACAGGGTCTATTTTTTAAGTCGGCTTCTAATTTTGAGATGATGGTACAATGTATTTATGTTTGACAGCCGATCTTATCTGTACAACAGATTGTCTTTGTTAAGCCGCTCAACCCCCTTTTTTATTTCTATATGTGAAACATTGGCACAATTTTATTAGTAGCATTAATCTAGAAGAATATTATGTTTCAACAAATTATATGATAAACATCTCCAAAGGTGATAGTCTTACATAAATTGAATATTCTAATTTTCTTAAGTCATTGTGTATTTTATTATAAAACATTATTTAGAAATGTTAATGTATTTGCGAATATAATAAGGCGACACACATTAATATCTTATTGTTAGATATAATATAAGATTTAAATCTTTTTATATTAATGTTGTCACTTAAGGAATTTACATTGTATTACATTCATGGTTTCTAGTTATACTATTAATAATTGTCGTTTGAAGGTGTCATCTGACATCATGAAGAACATCATACCTGTATTAATTATTCAAGAATTCGTTTCTTATTTCCTTTTTTCATGAAGTTGTAAACTGTTTATATCACCAATCCCATGAAAGCTGCAATATCAAATTTTAAATCTTGACGACCTTGTATTAACATAACGAACTAATGCAAATTGGCTGCTTAAATATTCGACGTCGTGATTTCAAATAAATCTTTTCAAACTAATTGTGTTTAGTCAAAAATGTTAATACCTACATTATTAAGATAATAATAATAATAATAATAATAATAATAATAATAATAATAATAATAATAATAATAATAATAATAATAATAATAATAATAATAAAATATACTTATTTACATAAAATAGGGCTGTAAGTCTTTTTTAAGAGTATGTTCTCTGATTGTCGGTTTAATAAACTAAAATATTTGTTTAAAATCAACTTTTTGACACTTTATTGATTTTAATGAACGAGTATATGCATTCGAGCATACCGAAATCCACCCATCCAAGACAAATCTCCTGTATTTTATTGTACGAAAATGAAGCGAAACACGACATTTACACCTTTATCTTTGATATCTTGTCTTGTTTAAATGAAAATAATTTAACGTTCCAGCATAATGAAAAAGCATCATCCTACCTACACGAAATTGAATATCGCATATCCTTATTTGTTTGTTCATCGATATTTCGCCGGAGATGTTATCGTGTCCCTATCCGACAAGACTCGGGTAGGATTACCCTTATTAGAAATGGTAATGAAGTTCCTGAGTGATTTAATGTGTTGATAACATATTTTATTTTTCACCTATAATATAAACATTTTACAGACGTTGATTAATGATCTGGAATTAAATACAGCGATAAATTACAAGAAGTGTTTCTATTCAACTGTCAATTCTTCAATTACAATTTAGTGTAGTTAACCGTCATATTTCGTAGATTTTTTTCATTCTAAACAAATACTCTTTACATCAAGACTGATGCTTGTTTCCCAAATTAAAAAAACATTGCCTTTCAATTTTCATAACCGAGTAAACTTTAATATAAATATTTATTCAGAAATTGACATCATTGAGTTTTAGTACAATACAACGTATATGATAAAGCCTGAATGTGTTTGAAAGGTTTGAAAGGCGAAGTTTCATAGAATCTTTAACAGTGCAATAAATGTTTGCTTCAAAGTTTAATTGTTTCAACAGCACTATTTTCTAGTACGATATCTTAAGACAATAATAACATACATATTTTCATAATGACTACTATTAGTCAAAATGTTACCAAAAAAGTGAACAAAAAATAATAAAATAAAATACAGCTACCCAAATAACAATGTCATCATATAACCAGATAATATTGAAAATAACACAGAACCTTTTAAAGCCATATACATATTCCTGCAGAATAATTATAATTTAATTATTACTGTTGTTTTCAGACGAGCCACGGTTAGCATCAGAGACAGATGACGAAGATATTGACGTCAAAGTTACGTCTGATTTATCGGATATATCGGATGAAGAAACTGACGAATCAAAGCGAAATTCAACAGAATGTGGAAGTCGACTCAGTTTGACATCAGACTCTCCTACGAATTCTACGCCATCAAATATAAATGAAAGTAGACAAAATACATCTACATCGGCAAATGAAGGCAATACACAGAGAAATTCAATTGTAATTTCTCCGAATACAAAACCGAAAATTTGGTCTATCGACGAAATAATGAATAAAGACACACCAAAAGCAAGATCAACCACACATGAACACCAAACACATTATTTTTTAGAAGATAGACCAAATACATTTAACAACCACAACGATCAAATACATTCGTCAACACTAAATATTACAAATACGAATACCGGAGTTAAAGACCAAACAGCTAAGGTAATATCAAAACAACGCACAGAAACAATATCATCTTCTAGTGACACGCTCAAGTCATCGTGATTGACCGAATAGAATTAATATGAAGTAACACTTTTGGAATTTTATTTCAAAAACTTGGTTTGGTCTGCGATATATACTGCATCAATACTAGACACTGGATCTACTTCGACGAGACAATCTGAAAGTGCCTGAAACAAGTGCTTCCGTATTGTGTTACCAGAACATGTACATTAATCAAATACTTGTTTGTTCATTTTGTAATTTAATATATATTGTTGGTTGTACATTAAATATATTTGTAATAAACAAGGTTTTCACTTTTGATTGTTCCAATAATAACACTGGGAGAATTTATATACAATATATAAACACTGTATAAATATGTACAATTTATTGAACACCAGGATTAGAAAACAGATATACATAGCAAATGTATATATTGTTTATCCAGACTTCATCTAACATGTATGAGCTTCCATTAAAAAATGAGTGTAAAACGTTCGCCATGTATATGATTTCTGACTGCTCATAATATGACGTCAGATTGTAGGCTATTAAACATTGATGTATATGTTATATTGCCCGACACCAATCGTCTATCGTAACATATCTTTTACCAGCAGACGCGTTCGTTGTTGTTTAATAAATTTTTGTGTTAAAAACGTACATGAATCAGATACATTGATTGGATGATTGAGATTAAGATGGTTAGATTGGCTACTGAACAATTGTATTTTTTATCTATTTTACAACAAGTTAATATTGGATTACGCTTGACCGCTTGTGCAGCGGAACTGTGCTGCGGTCAAAAATAATATTAGTTTAGTACTGTTATTTAACATTACCGAAAACAGTTTTTAGACCATTAAACACACGAAATATTTTATTCATAAAATAATTTATTTCCACATGACTGAGAAATTATATTGGGTGATGGTGCGGATTTCGATTCTCATATTTAAATAGTGCAAAATATTATATTTCTGAGATGATAGTAAATCTATCTTAAAAAATAACATCATAATATATAATGTAATTTACTGTATACCAGAATCACCAAAATATACCTTCACCCGCTTTAATTGATCGATTGCAGTACAAAGTTTATTCCGAGACAACATTTTTGACATCCAAATTGATTTTGTATCATGTTATATTGTTTCTTAAAAGAACTATTGGTATTTATTTATCATTGGTATTCTTATAAAACATCGTACGCGGTGATCATGTAGTTACATCTTAATTTCACGCAGTAGATCTATTTGCTCATAACGGTAATATTTCGATTTTAAAGTTAAAGAAACGGAACTGTAACAGACATAATAGTAACACGTTTCCTTATACATAACAACTAAACATTGACTAAAATATGATACTCTCGAATACTTATAAGAATACAGTATAAATGATAATTTCAATCAATCAAAGTAAGTCGATGCCTTTAATAATTATCGCGATGTTTCATAAAAGTATTATGATGCTTTGAATAATTATCGCGATACTTGCTAAAAGTAAGCCGATAGAAAAAAATAGGCCTATATAACTATCCCTATTGAGACATGAACGTCCACTGATAATAAAGTAACACCCACAAAGAACACGGGTTAGATTCAAATAACAACTTTCATACACAACATGAAATTTTGAGCAGGTTAGGCGAAATATACCACTTAAGATGTACACTGTGGTCATCATCTTGAATTATAAACACATTATGATGACAAAATTTGAACCACATGTGCAGTAATAACTCTAAAAGCTTTCAAAAAGGTAAAAACACATCAGATGTGTGCATGCCAACATAGCAAAAAGTTGATATATTTTTAGTCTAGCAAAAGCTGACAGTGACAAGTATATTGAAACTCTATAACAGAGAACTGAATCAATGTCTGGATATCTTTCACATTTTCTACTTTTCGATTTCGGTTTCTCACAAGCCAAATATACTCAGCTCAATAACACAATAAAACATCAGCAGGTAATTAACATTTCCAGGAACTTTTATTACCATTAGAACGAAGGATTGAGAGCCATACATGTCTTTTGAACTAGATAGCTGAAATACAACTGAGATCTTGCAGTTAATATTTCAACATAGACAGATATTTCATGAGTTTTTAAGCCTTATATGTTTTCTGTAAATGGCCAATTTTGGGTTGAGACGACCGAGTTGAGATTGTTAACGCGCACTCATCTCTTTGCGGCATTCAATTAGATGGCCTGAAACAAGAACGTTCTTGTTTCAGGCGATTTGATTGGATCCCGGATGTCAGTCAAAGTAATTATGTATCCAATTGTTGGTTTATTTAAGATATAGCTAGCCGTCATGCGTTTAGGGTGCTAGCATTTTGTTATCTTCCACTCGTGCTTGATATTTTTGTCGTTTGGGTCGTTTTGCTGCGCTCTGCAGGCGAAAATACATAAAATGTCTCTCACTTATTTCACCGACATTCACAAAAACGTATGTAAAAGTCTATTATTTTTATGTCGTATAAGTGAAAATTATTAATCATCCGATCTGCATAATTCATGGCCTTAAACAGACCTTTTAAAAAAATCGAGAAGCGAAGACAGGCGACAGAAAATGGGTGAGGGTTGTAAGGGCATTATGAATCCTAATTTTTTTTAAGACATTTTGGTTTTTTCTTTTTTTTAGGATAAGGATTAATGGGAGGTGTACTTTTTGATATAATGTATTGATATGTTAAATAAATATACGTGAGACAACGATCCAGTTAAAATGACATTCACCAGTATCAACACATGATTTTTGTTGAGTATTTCTATATTATGTCTTCTTCAAAATTGAGTTGGAGGGGAAATGTTTGGAGCATTGTGCAATCTGGTTCGATCTATGTGTTATTGCACTATTTCGTTTGAAATGTCTGTACCAAGTCAGATCCATAGCATTTGACAAATCTCCTGTAGTGATAGGCCGATTTTGTTGTAAATATATATATATATATATATATATATATATATATATATATATATATATATATATATATATATATATATATATATATATATATATATATATATATATATATAAAACATCAAATAAATGCTGTTTACGCTTTGCCTTCTTTGGCCCCCTCCCTCCCCCTATTACTACGGCCATGTCATTCCTTAATACCTTTAACTGCTCTGAAATTACGCAAGCATTTGTTGTCTAATCAAAGTTTAATGTTGACTAATATGTTTGATAATTACAAACATTTAATCATTTGGATAGAGTTCATTATCAACCATAGACGTTTAAGAAAGAAAGGTAAATAAAAAATATAATACAGGTAATGCAATCCTCTGTCGAATATGCAATCCAATAATCATTAATTTATCGAGTAATTTATTGTCCTGTCACCAACTTCCTTTAGCTCTTGTAGTACACAGTGGCGATCTAGGTCCAAACAAAACTTGTATTTCGAAATATATTGTCATCAAAAGAATCTTCATCCTTGTAATTAATCTTGATTTATCTGATTAATTATTGAATATAATACGACATATTAATCTTGTAATGCAAATACAAAACTTTAAACCATGAGCTAATTAAAACCTTTACAGGTAGCTAATTGTATAGATATTTTTCTTCAGGGAGGTATTCGGTAAAGATCATTTGCATTGTGCAAGTAAATGTCCAGTGTTGAATCCTTTCAATGAAATTAACACGTGTTAGATGACCACTCGGAACATTTGGACACACATTTTAATGTTTAACCAGGTGGGAGCAATCATTTTAAAAGACATAAATCCGACAAAGAATCTTAGTAATATATTTCGAATTCTTTCGTTTATTCATCCCCTTTGACATATACAACCTGTTAATTTATTTAACCGTGCTGTTTGAGCAAAATGGCTTCATGTTAAACACGTATTGACGAAAGATTTAATTCTAAGTCATGTTTGATCCATATTTAATTTCTTGTCCATGCATTAAATCATTAAGAAGAAATTGTTACACATACAAAATGTCCCTCTGATCACCCTGTGTGTCCTATCCCATTGTCACAAAATAAATAGTTATGTATAGACTTTGAAAAAAAATTTACAACTGAGGATCTTACCATTTTCAAATAATAAATATTTCAAATAATTAAAAGATACATAACAAAATGAAATGATAATCCTAACGCGTTATTTTCATTCCTTTTTATAATCTCCTCCTTTTACTTTCAATACACGGTCTTTGCTGGTTTAGATTTATCTGTCAAGCTCTTGTGTCCAAATAACGTTATTTTTTTTTTACAATAAACTAATTATTTGCCTTGCATTTTCCATATGGGAGTACCTACAATTAACATTTTATGTTCAAAAATCCCCCAAATACCCCATGCAAAAACTGTTGCATGTGTACGTTGGCATGTTAAACATCATTATTGACAAAACATATATGTCGTTCGGCAAAAATAACCGAAAATTGTAGGTGAAAAAAAATCAGCACTGAATGAAACTAACAAAATGTCTAACCTCCCTCCTCTTATAAATATTTCCAAAAGTATGGAAGAGTTTCAATCAATAATGTTTATGTTATTTTTTTCATTTTGCAATTTTAAAAACCCCATCACCCAATCAGATGTATCCGTGTATTTTCTTTTGTATACTATCTTCGATAAAAAATTTCCCGGTGTAATGTAAACAACAAATCGTTTAATTTTAACCTATATATAGATACAACGTTGTACCATATTTTTTACTAACAATAGTTTTGTGTTTCCGGTTTGAAATAGATGACTAAATGAATAAAGATTGGTGTAGACAATGATCCCGGAAACGCTAACCCGTATAGAGATCTTCCACTTGTTTTTTTTGTAAGTCGTGTTTTGTTGATGTTCTTTCTTTCTCTTTTGCTTTTTCCGTCCATCGGATTGTATATACGTGTCTAATTCATAGGCACATTCATTATTGTCTTAACTGCAATCACAACTACCCGTAAAAGACTGAAAATATTATTTCTCTATGAGGTGCAACATAAAAGAACTGCATAGGCGTAGCAAGCGGTACGGCTGGTACGGTTCCTATCGTACCACTTTAAATTGCTGGTACGGAAAACCGTACCAGTGTTTTGTAAATTCAAATACAAATTTATAGAATTTCATTACATATACTCTTTAATTTGTGAAACGTTCAACATAAATCAATTTAAAAAAAAACCTTCAATATAAAACAGCAACCGTTACGATCTCGAGTGCAATTGGGTAAGTGACCAAATAGCACATGAAAACCCTTAATTTTATTTAAACATACACGGTAAACGGGTTGTCGGCCCTTAAAAGACCGTACCGCTATTTTAACCGACCGTACCACTATTTTTCTGCGTGCTATGCATGTGTACTGTTCTGTTTTGTCAGTAAAGACCACTACTTAAATGCTTGCCTTAGTGTAACGAAGACTCCATGCTGAAATAATAAATGACTACAAACTAAAACCAGAAACATCGGTCAAAAGCTTAGTCGGTCAAAAGCTCATTAGAGCTTGTGTTGTTTGTTGTCTTACCATGCCGACGTAAAATAAAGCTTATTATTATATTATCATTATTATATTAAAAAAAAACGGAAACAAAAGCCGGCGAAAGTCGGTATTGTCGTAAAGAATAAAGAGACCCAAAATCATTTATCAAATTTTACATATGACCTTCTGAGTTGATTATTAAGTATATTGAAAGTTGACAAATGAATATATTAATGATAGGTGTTATATAAAACATTTTGAAAAAATGTCTTTAATAAAGTATAAATCGGTCCATTTAAAGAAATGATGTTACTCTACGGAACAGATTAATGTATATATTTATGCATTTATTTTATTGTTGTCCTTGCTTCTGTAACTGTTGTTGATAGTGTTGAACGTTTTCACTGCCTATAAGTTGCATTTGTAGTTTATTATTTTATCAATTTTTTTTTAAAAGGGGACAGAATAAACTACATACTGACCATAATTATCCTGTAAAAGTGCTTCTAAGATAGTCATTAGCTGACCTTACTGGCATTCGCTCACTATCTAATTAATACGAAACTATCGAACATAGTAAAAAGGATAATAGATACAACTTAACAAAAAGATTTCAAAACCACAAAATATGCGATCATATTTTAACACTTTCAGTGATAATACGACAAAAAATAGTGCTTGATAAAACACGTCTATGTTACTAAATTTACGTTTAAATAAATCTAATATTTCTTGTAAATCTTAAAATCTGTATCGCCAAAATGAGATAAAAATCCAAAGCTTTAGGTGTCAAGTTACACAAATTGACAACGGATAGTTATGGAAATGACAACGGTATCAATCGTTCGTGAAATGGATCCACCTCGCGTGTCTCGGCTTTGTACGGCTGACATCGTTCATCAAACACCATAAGATTTTTGTATTGTATTCGTCTTACATAAATCAATTTATAAATTTTCTTTAATTCTGTTACAGTAACATGTTTTTATTATTTAGTTACATGTAATTAGATGTTGAATATTGATACGAGGCATTGATGACGGTGTTAAATTCATCTAGAAAACAGAGAACTACTTTGTATTGTCGAATTAAAAAACATTTTTGAGGTCTCCTGTCACAACGAGGTCATTGTCAGTTTTAAATAATATTTTTGAAAAATATAGAATTTCAAAATTTTATTGAACCTCCCTGCGATCGGTATGCATTCATGTTTTTTATTGGCTTATATTGTAAATTTGTTTTATTTAGTTTTGTAAACTATCTGTTAAATCGATCTGTGTAAGTCTGTGGCAGTCAGAGTGAGGCGCTATACTCTTTCATGCCTTTCCAAGTACATTGTAACTATCTGACTTTTACAATGAAACACGAAGCATTGAATCATTACAATACAGATATTAATTATGAGAGCTGAACTATTGATGCAGAATTAATTACCTTTTATGGGCGCATACAAACAGATTGAATTTATTGTAAACAACAATGACTCTTGATGACTGCATTTGCCTTCTGACTCCCCCGTAACACTATGAAGAATTGAATCCTATGATATGCATATTGTTGTGCAGCGAAGCAAAGATGTTATTTAAAATAAAAACCTATTCACAGAAGAAGAGTTTATTTCACCCACTTTGTGATCCTCGACGGGGGTTCCTCAAATACGGTATGTACAGACTCCGGCATTAGACGCCGTCCGGTTTTGTTGAGTTTATCAAATTGTGAAAGACATGTAATTTTTTTAGTTAAGACTCATAGGGGTAGAAAACTTCAATTAGATAGTTTGTAATTTGAAAACAAATTCTTTTGCTTCTGCTATGATTTAATGAATAACAATTCATAATCCACTTAAAGACTTAAGAAACTAGTATTTTATTTTTAAATGAAGTGCTTGTCGAAACCTTTAATACTATTTATAAAATAAATTGATATTTGCCATGAATGAACGATCACAAATGAACATTTTTGATAATATGAGAACTATGATTTACAGAAAAAGATAGGGGATAAAATAATATTTTAATAATTTTTAAGCTTTTCTGTCCGCAGGCATCTTATTGCCTTAGAAAACTGGAGCCACTTTGACGAAGTTTAATTTTTCGTTATATTTCAATTATTTAAAATAAATCGAACAATGAAACCTAATATAGCAATTAAATAGTACATTTTCATACTAATTATTTGATTTCGTGTTTGAGAAACCTTTCAAAACATTGAGTTCCAACATGTTTTAATTAATACTGACAAATATCCATCTTGTAAATGTTCGCATAATTTCATCACATCGTAGCGTTTAATATAATAAAACGTGGGATTAGATATTTGATTGATAGATTGTTTACTTAACGCCCTACAGTGTTTCAGCTAAATTCAGGACGAACAGTAATTAAACAACCAAATGAGGAAACTTTATGCAATAAAGGGCAAGAAATATTTTGACTGTAGATAAAAAACGTATATAGAGTTAGGGCAGATAATTACCCAGTTCTTACATCAACGTAGGGGTCTTTATCGTGCCAAGAACATGGCACTCTTCAAACACTTTACCCAAAATGGTTCTTGGCCCTGGATAACAACGGAAAAAGTTTGCTGTTTCTTCATCATCACAACTTGTAACGAAGCTGCAAATTTAATTGGATCGTCATTTCATTTAACAACAGAGAACAATTAACTGGATAACTGATAGTAACGCCATTTTCATATCACTTAAATTAATACTTTATAAATAAGGGATTACCTCCAGGCGAGCCCAGCAATTTTTGAACAATTTTCATTCATGACGTACATTACAGGGGCACTGCCGTTTCGTTATGTAAATGCCGGTAATAAATATTTTCCACAAGAACTATACAGCATGACTGTTAGTATTGTTTTGAATAACTCAGTAGACTCAAAATACACTTACTTAGCAAACTAATAAGATCGTAAGCAAATAAAGCCCCAATGAGGTTTTGTTGGGTTTTTTTAATTTTTTGTTAGCACTTATTAGATTTTTCATCAATAGGTTTGGTCATTCAGCACACTTCGCATTAAATTTTGCATGCACAAAGAAAATTAACGTTTCTTCAACGAGGTGAAGCTGGTCAATCAAAAGTAGAAGTAAACTGCAATTGTGACGTAGACAACCACGACTTTAATGCAAAATAATTGCAGATATTTGAAAAAAGCGACATTGCTGTATTGTGTCATAAGTTATAAATATTCTTATACTATTTTCTAATATCTGTCCTATGAATTTTCATAACTCAAATCATTGCATTGTATCACACGTGGCGTTATAACTAATTTCAGGTACGGTTTACTGAGCTATTTGCGCGATAATTAGTTCGATGTTTGCATTTACCGAAGTAAGTACTTTCTATCTGTAATATTGTTTTGACTATTTTTCAGGTGAAAAACAGTATGTTTTGTAGTGCGAAATGTAATAATTTTGTTCTTTGCATTTGAATAAAAATATAATTCTGTTCATATATTCGTACGCGATCAAGCTGGCTAGTGTTGTATTCATTACATTATGTGCACGTGATTATGTGTCATAACCATTTATTGTAAATCACGTGTTGTAAATGTGTTGAACAAATAAACATTTCGTACTATTATCATAAATGCACATTAAATCTGCTCTCATCTGAATTTAATTATATAACAAGAAAAGGTATGCGTTAAACCCATATCCAGAGATGTTCGATTTATATGTTATAGGTGTATCCCATTTGGTTTAATAGTTTTTTTTCAATTTGTTTTATTTAAAATTTTATCATATGCTGTAAAGGCAGGGGCGTAGCTAGACTAGTTACAATGTGGATTCACAAAGAATTAGTGGGGTCCGGGTATGCACCCCGGAATATTTTTGAAAACAATGGTGCAATTTGGAGAATTCTAAAGTGGTTTATTTAGAACTGAAATGGACAGTTTATTGATTACAGGGATAGATTGCAATATTGTTCTTAAAATAATGTGGATTCAGCCGCGTACTCGCGTATAGGCAGCTACGCCCTTGAAAGGGATGCAAATATAGACGATTGTGAAAGGCAAGAAATAATCATCTTGATTATAATATCTCAACTTTGAGAAGAGTACTGTAATAAAAAAAGCAAAGTTTTCGAAGAACATATATATATTGTTTACCAATAAAAATACATTGACCATAGTCAAGTGGTTCTGTGGGGGAAAATGTGAATGTAAGATCGGCAGTTATCGCGTCCTCGGAAAATCAAAGAAAACATACCGACAAGTTACAATTTTTATTGATTTAATTTTACTGTAATTACAATTGTTTTAAAAGATTTGCAATTAAATGTATTTTAAACGTCAAACTAGCATTCATGTGCATAAACCGATTGCTAAGAACTTTATAAAATTTTCAGAATTTAAAATTAAAAAAAAAACAATTAGAAGAATTAAGAGTCTTATTTTGCAAAACAATTGATGAGATTATTAACTTCTACAATTATTTTCAACAATATAAACTGTTGATGACCTTTATCAAACAATCAATCTATTTTCTCTATAAAGCATGACCAATACACGTTTATTGACGTTCTTTTATTGGTTTTAGATCAAGTTGAAATCCAATTATCATCATAACAAATGCTTATCTATGTTTCATTTAAATTGTTGTCAGCAACGAATAAAACAGCGAAATTTATTGCGTCACGTTTAAGAAATTAAGGTCCGTAACACCGTTTGTGAGCGCTAAAACACTTAAGACATTTAAATAATGTGTCATAACTGCTAAAATACATTGTTTGTTTGTTTGTTTGATGGTGTTTAACGCCACTTTCAGCAATTTTTCAGCTATATCATGGCGTCCAGTTTTTATTGGGGGAGGAAGCCGGAGTACCCGGAGAGAACCCCCGACCTGCGGTAGGAAAACTGGCAATCCTTGTCAATTAAGATTGGAGTCGAGTACACCCTGCCTGCAGTGAGAATCGAACCCGCAATCTCAGTGTTGACAGACCACGTGATCAATAGTAGACGAACTACCTTGACCACTCGGCCACCGAGGCCCCCCTAAAATACATTGAAAAGCACTTCAGAACATCATTAATATATTACTTATATTTAGCACCTAAAGGCAAAATAATTTAAAATGAAGTGCCTTTATTGTACGTAACATATAATGTACGTAATGTTAATGTATGTAACGGTAATTTACGTTACATTACATGTGATGTTATATATTATTTTCCATTACACTATTTATTGTATATGAGTTTGAGCCAATAAAATTATTTATATTTGTATTTGTATTTTAATAATCTCTCATATTACAATACAAAATGGGTTCCTGTTTTAATCCTCCATTTACTTTAATTGAGTTTCCCCGATATGGTTCAACCATATCTTCTCTTGTTATTTCTAGAATCAGAAAAATTTGACTCCACCGTAGCCTCGACATGTTGCGATACCAAAAATCACTTCCGGTTAGAAGTGCTAGTTTATTTCTAATACCAACAAATATGTTTAGCTCACATCTTGCAAATATTGCTGTATTGAGTTTTTAAATATTTGCGCTAGTGAATGGCTGTTCATTCTTTCTAAAACAACATTATTCATTGTGTTCTATATCAAAAATATTGTAAAATTTCAATGATCAACAAATGGGCATTTGCGTATTAAAATTAAATATAAACACTTAAGTATTTATATTTGTTTAATTTCCAATTACTATTACACATCAGGTATCCAGATCCAACATCCGCGGAAGGATCCAAATTCCACAGAGCCAAACAACACAACAACGTAGGCGGGTTTCAAAATAATTTGATCCAATTATCACGGAGCAATTTGATAGTGTTATTTGTTTTCAGAAATGCATCTTTTTTTTGCAACAAGAAAATTTATACAAGTCCAAACTACTAGAGTAATGTACAGCATTATTACGAAATATAAAAATAATTATTTATGATAAGGCTGTTTTACCTACTCTTATTTACTGGGCCAAAATATTAGGATTTGAAAACCTAGAAATTCTCGAACGGGTACATTTGAGTTTTTGCAAGCATGTATTACGTCTGAAAAAATAGATAAATTTTATGATTTATAAAGAATTGTTAGATATTCAATGGCTATACAAGTTAAACTAAGTATGATAAAGTTTTCGCGCAACCTTCTCGGTAAAAAACATAAAACAAGATCTAGTCCATGTATATAAATTGTTATATATTTATCATAACAATTATGGTATAGAGAACAAATGGTTGTTTGGTTATTAAGGGTATTTAAGATAACTGTGGTATTTGAAATATAGGGCAACATCCAAATTATATTTCAAAATAATGGATTGTTTAAAGTATAGAACAACAGTTAAAAGACCAGTTTAGATAGGACTCGTCAGTAGAAGTTAAGCAATCATCAAAATTTTTTATGTTATAGATTATTCAAAACTGAAAAGTATCTTGCATTTAATTGCGCATTAAAATTATGTAAATTTAGATGTGGCAATCACTGTTTGCCAGTGGAAACAGAAGGTGGCAAAATATACAGAGAGCAGATAGATTATGCCAACTTTGCCGACTGACATCGGTGATGACTTTTATAATATAATAATTTTGCCCTTCTTTCAAAAAGGATATTTACAACACTATTTTATACAAATGGTAATATTTATTGATTTTTAAAAGGTAGTTGCTACAAAAATATTAGAAATATTAGAAAATGAAGTTTAAAAAAATTATATAGCAGAAAAAGTCTGCTCTCCTGATTTAAATAAAAAAATGTTTAAAGTCTTCATACTTGCAAAATATGTTGCATTATGTATATTATCATCCCCGTAACTGTGATAAAGAGAATAAATATGTCTTGAGCAGCTAAAGGGGTCGAATATTAAATTTATATACAATTCTAATGTTGAGTAGAATATTGAGACAACCATTAAATCAACCGGTTACATTTTTCTTTCTCCTTACGGAAGCCGCAATGGGACATGAAAAATAAGAAAAAAACATATTTTTAAATTCGAGATCACTATAAAACGGTATTATTATATCGAGATCTCGATGAAAAATATATCTTTATCTGGATAATAAGATATTGTTATATCGTGATTTTGATAAACAAATATATCGTTATCTCGAGAAAACGATGTTGTTATCCCGAGAAAACGATGTTGTTATCCCGAGAAAACGATATTGTTATATCGTGATCTCGTTAAAAAAAATTTATCGTTATCTCGAGATAACGAACTATTTTTTATTCAGATCTTGATATAATAATATCGTTATCTCGAGATAACGATTTATTTTTTTTATCGAGATCTCTATATAACAACATCATTTTCTCGAGATAACCATATATTTGTTTTATCGAAATCACCATATAACAATCATTTTCTAGAGATAACAATATCGTTTTCTCGAGATAACGATAGATTGTTCGTTTTATCGAGATCTCGATATTTTGTTCTAGCGAGATCCCGATAGTTTGTTCTATCGAGATATCGATATAACAATATCGTTTTATCGAGATAACGAATTAAAAAATTTGTCTTCTTATTGTTCATGTACCCTTACGGCTTCCGTAATACGGCTCTACTATTTTCTTATTTGAAACAAAACCTAGATGCACTAAAACATCCAGCGACATTGCGGTCAGGATTAGAGGGACACCATTAAAGCAAGTAAACAGCATTGCGGCATTGTAATAAAAGGCAATGAAAAGGTAATTAGTTGGTAGGGGAGGAATTAAATATACACTCATGGTACTTTTCAAGAAAAAATAGCAAATCTAGCAATATAAAAGAAATAGAGATAGTTATTGCAAATAAAATAGATACATATACCATCTGAATATACCCGTCCTGAATATAGCTGAAATACTACTCGCTGGACGTAAAGCAAGCATCCAATCAATCAATCAACATATACCATCTAATATACGAACACGTCTAAATGGTAGGCATCGCTTCCTGTTTTACAGTTTTTAATTCTTTGATAGTGCACAACATATTGTGCTAAAGTGTAATAAAGTTAAAGTCATGGTCAAGATGTGGAAAATTTGTTTTATAGTGAAATGCTGTTATTTGTAAAGACAAGATGTATATGTTTATTCGCGGTTAACATAAACTAGACTGTGAAATTGTAGAATGGTTGCAAAATGTATGGACAGCGCGAGGTATCTTCATACTTCAAACTTCTGACTTCATAGTTCAGACTTCTGACTTCATATTTCAATGTTAAAACTTCTCGTTTCATACTTCTGACTTCATACTTAGTTCAAAGCTCAGACTTAAAAAAATCAGACTTCTCACTTCGGACTTCATAGTTCTGTTAATTATACAGCATATATTTTCGCGCCAATCAGAAATTGGAAAACACAGAGTGCGGGGTCTTACCACCGACTGTCAATAATGGTAAAATAAAGAAATTTAATTCAATATTTAGTTCTAGCTTCAATGGTTACATTTTTTTTTTGGGGGGGGGGGGGGTGGATATTATATCCAAGGTAAAAACAATCCAAGTGTATATATGAAAGGCCATCAGAGAAGAACCTATATAAGAACAAATGTTTGTAATATTTTATGTAATTTAAAATATGCCATTTGTCTCCATTTTATATCTTAGAATTAAAAAACAAATCCGCATATCATGTTATGAAAATCCTAATTATTTGCATAAAATTGTTTGCGGCCGTATAAAACAAACAACTCCATGTTGATTGATATGAATACAAATGTTTTCCGTTCAGAAATAATTTGACGCGAAAACTGATTGGCGCGTAAATATATGCTTATATAATTAACAGAACTCTGAAGTACGAAGTGAGAAGTCTGAATTCTGAAGTCTGAGCTTTGAACTTAGAAGTATGAAGTCAGAAGTATGAAACTAGAAGTTTTAACATTGAAGTATGAAGTCAAAAGTCTGAACTATGAAGTCAGAAGATTGAAGTATGAAGATACCTCGCGCTGTCCATACATTTTGCAACCATTCTACAATTTCACAGGAGATACCTCACACTTTCCGTAAAAAAGAGGTTAATGCATGTTTACAATAAAAAGTATGCTAAGAGCAAACGTTATACCTGTAGAAGTTCTTGTATATAAACCTATTGTCGTGTATCATTATTATACATTGGTGTTTAGTGACCGGTTTAATTTGTATTCTGATATACGATCTACAGTGTGTTTTTTTTTGCTTTTACAATACAATTGCAAAGTTAATTATTTACGTCACTTTGAAATGCTTAAAAATTACGAGGATCTACAATTTAGCTCTGTTCAGTACTAGTGAGGTTGAGTTGGCATATTGGTTAAGGTAGTTCGTCCACTTTTGTTCACGTGGTTTATCAACACTAAGATTGCGGGTTCGATTCTCACAGAAGGCAGGGTGCACTCGACTCCAACCTTAATTGAAAATGATTGCCAATTTTTCTACCGCAGGTCGAGTGTTTTCTCCAGGTACCCGGACTTCCTTCTGGAAAACTGCACCCCATGATATATACTCCTTGAAAAATTGCTGAAAGTGGCATTAAACGCAATTTAAATAAGAACAAACAAACTAACTGTTCAGTGCTGTATTATAGTTTTATTGCGCAAAAGTTTTCCATATCGGCTACATTATTAGTTCAAATATGACTAGCCGAGGACAAAGAACTCAGCCAACGGAATTACACTATTATACCTTTATTGACTAACCAGTACATTATGGGTCCAAAACTATTGCCCGATGTAAATGTTATATTGGCGTACTTTAGTATTTTTTATTAACCAGTTGTGTAAAATACATGTGAAATTGTCCATATAATACGGATAAAGTGAACAGGCCCAATACAGAAAAAACTGGCTCAATACAGAAAAACAGGGCCAATACGGAAAAACAGGGCCAATACGGAAAAACGGGCTCAATACAGAAAAACAGGGCAAATACGAAAAAAAACAGGCTCAATACAGAAAAACAGGGCAAATACAGGAATGTCATTTCCGGTAATTTATATACAAATATCATTTTAAAAACAAACACATTCGTTTTGCTGTGCGTAAATTACATAATTTTCAGGGGAAAAAATATATTTTAATTCTGCGGGCTGTTGATATTAAAAATTTGTTATGTCCATCAGAAGCCGATTTGGATCGAGTATAGCTTTATTGGTCAATGATAAAATGGTACTAAAATTTACTCAACTGGTTAATAAAAGTGTCATTGAATGGGTGTTTTCAGATTCGACATGTATTATGTCCTCGGGAAGCGGTATTGGGCCTCGAATAGCTGTATTAGCCCTCGGCGTTGCCTCGGGCTAATACAGCTATCCTCGACCCAATACAGCTTCCCTTGGACATAATACAGGTCAAATATGAAAACACCTATTTAATAACCCTATAGTAATGTATTCACAGTTTTAGTTATATATAACATTTAGTATTGGTAGTCAATAAAATCAAATATTGATTACATGTCATTGTTTCTGTTGTACTCGTGCCTTATTTTCAATGTTTAGACGTTTTATATAAACCGGGTTTCTCTTTTATCTTATTTTTTTAAACAATGGCAATTTTTAATTTATTTGCACAATAAATTATACATTTTCTAAAAGAAAAAATGGTGTTTGGAAAAATCAGCTCGTTTGTGGTTTTTTAGCACAACCAACTTGAGACGAAATTTGGAACTGAACAGTTTTAATCTGGGCCCGGTTTCATAAAACATCTCAAATTTGAGGATTTACTCAACTCATCCTCAACTCAAATATTGACCAATCAGATTGCTGGAAAATTTAAATTTGAGGAAAAACTCAAGGATTTGAGGAAAATCTCAATTTGAGAAGTTTTATGAAACTAAAGTCAGACATTTCATATGATTGCACCCGAAAGTGGGATCGATCATTATGCGGATCGAACTAGACATTGGAATTGCAGATCGAATATTAAATTGTTCTATTATTGCCACAGAAATTGATACTGTTGTGCGAAATCTAACAAACAATAAAGCAGTTCGTACAGATTTAATTACAAATAATTATCTGAAAAGCACTCTTCATATTTTACTTCCCACATTTGTTACAATTCTTAAATCATTTTCAACACTGGTTTTGTACACGAAAGTTGGAAATAGGTATTATTTTACCAATGTATACAAATTAAGTTGATACACTAGACTCGGCTAATTATAAACCTATTAGTTTTCTAAATTGCTTCAGTAAAATTTTAACAAGCGTTGTAAACAACCGGCTTAACTCATTTGCAGATGAAATTGATCTTATTTCGCCGACACTAACTGGTTTTAGAAGTTAGCATTCTACTCTTGATAATATTTTTATTCTTAATACATTTACTGAGTTGTATACTTTTGTAATTTTGTGAACAAAAAAAAAATGAACCAAAACATAAAATCTTGCGTAAAGAAAGAAATGAAAAGAAAATTCAGATTTTTTAGCTGTACAAAAGGGATTCGGCAAGGCGACAAATGACTCCCTTCCTCTTCTCCGTATTTTTAAACGATTAGACACTTCTTTTGAAAGTAATGAAGTGTGTTTATTGGAAATTATAAGTGATCTCTTATCTGAAAATTTGTATATGAACATTTTTCTTTTGTTATATGCAGACCAAACTTTGTGTTTTTGGAAACGTTTGATGGAATGCAAAATGGTTTTAACGTTATTAATGCATATTGTATGATGTGGAAACTCGTGATCAACTCAAATAAAACTAAAATTGTCATATATTCAAGAAAGAAATTTAGACCCCAATCCACGCAAACCTTTGATGGGAACGGACTGAAGATTGGAGTCGAGTATACCCTGCCCACAGTGAGACTTGAACCCGCAACCTTAGTGTTGACAGATCACGTGATCAATAGTAGACGAACTACCTTAACCACTCGGCCACCGGGGCCCCTATAAATATGTACGAAATGCTTAATCAATGTTATTGGCGACGAATTTCATTATTTGTATATTTGTAATAACCAAGAGATTCAGGCTCTAAGAATAAAATTCATTCCACCATATTATATACAAAATAGTATAGTAAAAAAGTGTATGTTTTTGAGTGGTATTATTAAAATGTTAAATTAATTTATATCTATATACTAGTATACATCTATTCAAGTTTTCATGTTTGTTTGTTGATGTCGTGTTTTTGCCTCTTGTGTTTGTAACCTGTATTGTAATATATGTTTGTAACAATTGTTGCTCATGCTGCACACTGTGCCTGAGCTTTTTTCGAAATAAATGTTGAATGGAATTGAATTGAATTATAACTTTCTCCTTATTTAATGGGTTGCTGAAGTAAGACCTTATTATTCATTCAGCATACACATACACGCCTATAAAATGACACATACGTGGTGTTAAAGGCAAACAACAATATTCAACGTACACTAGTAAAACCCTTACGACAGGGTGTCCTCGACTCGAACCTTTATTAAAAAAGTCAAAATTAGAGATATGATATTGAAAAAGAAAGAAAATCAAACAATGACACTTTACACTTAATTAAGCTTGGTTTGCAATTTCCGGCAATTTATTTTAAAAAATAAATAAATAAGTATAATCTTTAATACACCCGTAAGGGACCTACAATTTTTTTCCGTGTGGGCGAGGTGCGGGTGAAGACTAGGATGAAAACATATTTGGTTTCTTGTATTTGCCTGAACCTCGCTTTCTCCCTATATGATCATTTGGAGAAAATTTTATAGGAATATAACGAAAATTCGTTTGTACAAGCAGGAAATTAAAATTTTTGCTTCCTAGCGTATTTCTTCTTGCAATTTTGCAATGGCGATATTAACCTATCATTTTTCAGATGTAATTTATTAAATAGTTTATACATGTTCTTAAATAAAATATATAGTACAAATAAAAAATACTGTTTTCCACGTTGATCATCGTACAAGTCTACAACAAAATAGAAAATGAATATTTTTTTTTACAAACAACAACACAAAACAAAAACAAACAAACAAACAAACAAGAATAAAGTTACAAATTTACAAACAAAAACAAACAAGAATTAGTCCAGCGTTTTTCTCTTTTGTTCGAGCAACATTTGAGGGTTAATCGTGTCGCATAGGTTGTGTAACAAACTTGCGGTTGTTGGTCCCGTATTATACCCAACGAAATGATGCAAAATTAATGTATACGCGTTTTATTATTCCCAACTAATACTTTAATAAAGCAAATCTATGAGCGTATGTCATTTAATCTTAACACGCCATTCTCAATTTATGTTCATTTTTGTAATTAATGATTCGTAAAGCAATAAATATGCTAATGTAGTGTAGGTGTTGATCAGCGCATACACGGAGGGTGTGCTTTGGTATCGTATTCTTCTTCAAATAACATTAACTTAATCTTTTTAATCGATTGTTTAGCCATAGTCATATGTGTTTTAGATATTTTAAAGGGACAAACGCGTGTTTTGTTTGGCTTAACATGCAGACGACGGATAGAGGCGCCAAACTATCTTTTGCTCCCAGTGTGTTCCAAACGACTCTCAGCAGAAGGTAATGAAATATTACCGCATGGTTACAGGTATATAGAGATCATTTTAAAGTTTCAATTTGATATGACAAGAGAATTTTAACTTAAACATTGAAAGACAACGTAGATTTTGACGATCTATCACCGGGGCAGATGTCTTGACTGTCAAAAAGATGATAAAAAATCACTTTCTCAATGGCACCGCTGTTGATTTTAGCAGCGTTACGATAGATAATTTTTGCGGCTGTCATATATTAAACATATTTAATAGACTAGCAAGAAAGAGACTTTTTTTTGCTTTAATACATAACTAAATATTGATAGACGAGTACTTCAATAAAAAAAATCTCCTTTAAGTTATAATTTTATAAAAATGATTGTTGAGAATATTTTAAACTATGTTTTTTCTGTATTGAATAATGTCAAGATTATAGCTTAGGGAGAACTTTTAAACTAGATGTTAAAAAATGCAGAACAATACTTGCAATGATTTTTCGATTGTAAAAACGTATGCTTGTAGATAAAACGGAGCTTAAGTGCTAAATGTTATAAACATGACGGTGTTAGAATTCCAGAAATAGAAGTACTATCGGGCCGTTTAATCAAATCAAAATAAGACGACAAATAACACCAAGTATACAGTATTATCCGGAATATTTCAGTGTTACAGGATAATAGTGTCTCTGGTTTTGTGTACAGAATACACAAACCGATCATCAGGCAGGAATTTAATTCTGCATATAATAGAATTATGCTAAAATCGTTGTAAACTTTAAAGTCACCATATAATAGGGATAACAATGAGACATTTTTCCCGGGGGGGGGGGGGTGAGAGAATTTTACTTATTTTGTTGACTATTGAACCTGTTCTTGCTTTACTATGTAATTTTAATATATCTCAACACGATATATATTTTCAGTGAGCCTGTGAACTGTCATATACAAGTGTAGCCAAATTTACTAACTATACTTTTCCCTAAGCATGTATCAGTAACTGTTATGTTGTTTGTTACATCGAGAACAAGTTCACACGAACTTATGTATATACGTAATCTTATTTAAATTTACATGATTAACTATACAAATCAAAGTTTATACGATTTAAACATGATTTTCGCTGATATTTTAAATTAACACGACCTTTCTGTTGAAATGCTTCTACCGACTCAGGAATATGCAGTATATTTGCATTTTGGTTCTCGAGTTTAAAGGGTTTTTTGGAGTTTGGTTTATGTAATTTTTTTTGAAAATTGCCTTTGTGTTCGAGAGTTAGTCAACTATTATCATGTGCAGGTGTGTAGAGGAGCGGCCTGGTGGCCGAGTGGTTGAGAGTTAGTCTACTATTGATCATGGGCTTGTGTGTGGAGGAGCTCGGTATTTTGTTATTACCTTTATTTAAAACGTATATGAGGTTAAAACTTTACAATTTAAAATTATACGAATTTACTCTCTCAAAACACACTGAAGCATACAAATAATTTTGCACTCGTAAACGTATATTTTGTATGTAAGAGAAAGTCAGTCCTTACAGAATAAATTTTAACCAGAGAACAAAAATTCGTATTGGTATACTAGTACTGTAATAATCAAAACTGGACTTTGTTTATATATCATTCAAATTCATTTATGGTCCTTATATTGTGATCTCAACGTTGTTTGATTGTTTGATTGACTATCTGATCAACACACAGCAAACAATATGTCAGCTACGGCCTGGGGGGAGTCTGCTTAACACTCTGCCAACAATATCTCAGCTAGGGCCTGGGTAATCCTGTTTAACACCCAGCCAACAACATCTCAGCAAGGCTCTGGGCGAACCTGCTTAACACCCGGCCAACAATATATCAGCTAGGGTCTGGGCGAGTCTGCTTAACACCAAGCCAAAAAGATATCAGCTATGTTTTGGGCAAGTCTGTTTAACACTCAGCCAACAATATATCAGATAGGTTCTGGGCGAGAACGAATTAAATAACAATAAATGAACACAGGAAATCTGAATGGCCTAAAATACGACACTTTTAGTATCGCTAAAAGTTTGTAGTATTGAAAGTACATAATTTTGACTTTTTCGCCAACACCTTTTTGAAACCGTACGAAACGGGTATTTATTGTGCAAAGAGTGGATAACTTTCTAAACACGTACCTGTGAACCCCTAAAAACCTCGCCGTACCAAAAAAATCGATAAGCGTCTTCTCGACGCAATGGTCAGCTATGTGGATCTTGACCTGTAAAAGCGTTTCAAAACCAAGTTTGATTTGTGATCATTTCAACATGGTTTTTAATTTTCGATTTTGGGCATCTCTGTTCTTACATACGATTCTGGGAAAGACCGACGGACCTTCCACAACTAATAAACAATTTAAGAGACTAAAGATATTTGCTAGCTAATATATAATAAAATGCTACATAACTTGGCTGATTTTTAAAAAATCTTTCTAAAGAAAGAATTGAGCCTCAGAGCAAACGCATTCAAGGGCAGATAGACTTTTGGTAATGAGCTGGGACCATGCTATAGAAGGTGTCTTAGGACTAAGATATGTCCTAAGACCATCTTAAGACAAATCTAAGACAAATTTATGTTCGTGTCACCGAAGATGTCGTCCTATTTTTATCCTAACGTTAGGACAACGAAAAAGGTTTTACATTTTTTAAGTTTAAATTTTTACTATAACATTAGAAAATTTGAGTAATAGACACACTTAACTTTTTATAACAAAATTTGAATTAGGACGCCTTTTCTTACTCGTTATAATAAATTAAGCCTTATTTATACACTATTACAGCACGAAATCCACCCTTGAACCAAAACAAGAAGAGTCCTTGCAATAAACTGCGTTTTTTCAATTATAAACTCGTGTTAAATTATATCACATTGAAATGCACATAACAAAGACATTTGACGTTTTAATTTATAAAACTTTGTTTAATATATTGATTTCCTTTTTAGGTGCAGTCCAAATAATTTGTCTGACTAATCACACATGTATTTATTCTGTTTCTTTTGAGAATAGTTAAGACAGAGTTCAAACATCTTTACTAGAAAGGTCTTGGGATACCTTCGTTGTGAGGTCCTAAGACTGTCCTAAGTAAATCGTAAGGTATGTCTGTCGAAATCATGGCCACTGCACTTTACTATTCGGACCACTCGGGATAAATCCTAATTAAAAGTCTCATTCAATGTGTACATGAACACAACTGTACTACTGCAATGGATTTTAAATATATATATTTTACAACTAGGACTTATTTTTTTAAAAATATCACAATCAACTTTTAATGATGACAATGATGACCAAAAAAAGATAAACATTTAAATTCAATATATCGAACGGCTGGCTTGTCTTTAAATGCAAAACACCTTGCTCTGTGCCGCTAGTTTTCTAACATATATGGGGTTTTGTCTACTATAGTAATTTGTTTAATAATATGTACATTCATCATCGCTGTTGACTGACTTTGTGTGCACATATTGAAAAGATCTGTCTTCTTTGGAAAACTGTTAAAATTTTACATTAATATTTCTATGATATCAAGTATACCAAAGTTTCCTTCCCAGCATACCTTTCTACCGGAATATGATGAATGATTCTAATACTGTTGATCACAGACCGTACTATTTGTTTGACGACGTATCCCGCTGCAGAGTTAAAATAAACGTTCATTTGAATAAGATAACAACAAATAAACGTTCAAAAGAATACGATTAAAACAGTGTGGCACTTGTTTACAAGTCTTAAAATTACGATGTTTTTGCTAGTGAAATAGAAGAAGAGACGACTCCAACTGTGAAAATCAACATATATGGAAAAGACTATCATATTTGACATTGTAGTATACTCCCCATTAAATAAGTATATCTTTTATGTGCTACACATTACAAATAGATTAAATTCGCCTAGATAATTGAATAAACAAGATTACAAATTCATTTTACGGAAATGATTATAAAGGGTATGCCTATGTTTGTGTATAAGTCATAAAAAGAAATTGAAAGGTTTCATAGAGATTTAAGGTAATGTAAGTATAAATGATGCTCATGTTGAGAAATAGATTGAAGCATTTAAATATTGTCCCAATGTGTCGTCGTAATGACACCCTCTATTACCAAAAGCGACCACATTTAATTTATAAAAACGTGTATAAATACATAGGACACGAGTGACGTTCTTACTTTCACTGTCAAGAGATAAATGCTGTAATTTTGTTCAGTTAACTTGCATTGGTCACGCGTGGTTTGGAAATCATAATTACATATATGGAGCAAACTTATAATTTGTTCAGTTAGACATAATCTGTGATGCTATACAGTTTTAGAACAAATACACATGCGTCGTTTGTTGTGTTTGAAATTTGAAGTAGAATGAACTCTTAATGATAAATTTATATTGAAATTATATGCATGCAGGTTGAATGCATATATGTACTTTTAGCGTACCCCGACAGTCGTGTATTTTCTGTAGTATTATATAGAATTAGATTTTAATACTTTAATAATGTTACTCTCTGCAATACACCTCGTTTAATGAAGCTATATTTATATATATCGGTCTACAGCGCTGGACATAATATCGGCGAATGGATGCCACAGTGACACAACGGTGATTGTGCAAACACAATTTGACAGCATTAAAATCTAACTGTAACAGTTTTGGTTTAATTTATAGACGTATATAAATATTTGGTATTAACCCTGTAAAATATAATTCTAAGAGTGACGGGATTAATTTGCAGACGTTTATATTAAGCTTCAGAAATCCTTTATAGATACATGCATATTATATAGTTGTGATTTTAAAACTAATTGAACCCCATGCTCGACGTGGTCGGTAATAGGTAGATGTTGCTTCTAAGAAAGAATACAAAGTACTGGTGTACATTATTCGAATCGACCCTTTTCTCGAAATGCCTACAACCTCAAATCAATCAAGACCGTAATTAACGGTTTATTACAATTTGTATTCGACTACTTTTACAATAATTCTTCTTCAACTTAAACACTGTTCACAATACGCATAATAATAATCCATCGCAATCGATTACTGTGACTTCAACAAAAATATGACTTTTTGTAAGTCATGATAAGTCTATATTTTCTTAGCCTATCACCAGTGGCTTCAAGTCTTTAATCCGTGCAGATAGAAATCCTATACTAGAGTAAATATACCATTACCAACTAGGGTCGTCGCGGAAAGAGGAATAACTCCACCTGAAGCCATAATATGTGAACTCTTTATCACCTTTCGTCTGAGGCCAAAACCAGACAGTTTTACAAAACCAAAAATGAATTGAATTTTTTCTCATCGATAGCAAACCCTTCTTTAACGCGCTGCAGTTCTCTTTCTTAAGAAACGATTGTTTTGTATAAGGCTGGGTAAATTTTGTCGTCTGCTGCAATTTTTCTTTTTAAATGTATTAATTGCAGCCTGTTATAAATGTACCGATTTGAAGGAAAGTATAGTTTAAAAAAAGGAAAATGGAGGGTCTAAATTTATAACAATCTAATTAAAATTAAATCTTTCACTTGCTCCCCCCTTTTTGCTATGGTCGCTGCGTGTAGATCTAACAACATCCCATTACAGGTCACGTCAGGGGTCATATGCATAGATTTTTCGTTAGCCAATCAAAATCGAGCTTGGCCAATCTTAGGGTATACATTCGGAACATCTGGCAAATCGGGTTTTTCCATTCGACGCCAAAGTGTACCAAATGTATTACAATACGTCAACAAGATTGTTACCGGAGATGTAAACAAACCAAATTGAAGCAAATTTTCGTACAAATATGGAATCTACTGAATAAACAACGTTACGAAAGTTGTATATTCGATTAAAATCACAATGTGGTTTTTATTTGTGGAGTTTCATTCGTGCAAATCGAAGCTACACCAGCCCATTTCACCAGCCGTAGCCTACCAGGACCAGGTGGAACGTGAAATCGAACGGAAGCATTTTTACACACTGGAATCGGGCTGAAATGCTTTGTATCATTAAAAATGAAGGGAGATGTCCCCCAGTTACAAAACTAATTGACAGCCTCCAATTTAAATTTAAACTGTCACCAACGAAGATATTGACGGAAAAAAGGCTTTTGGGTCATGCGGTTTATATCGGCCTTCATTATAGTTTAAACTTGGATAAATACGTATTATTTTAACCAGGAACAGCAAATTTCACGCAGACATGAAGATTTCTTTAAAAAATACGAAGGACATGGCTAAAAAGTGGAAAGGATTTAGTGACAAGAAAACCAAGATGGTCATTAAAATGTTATGATTGGTTGAGCCAAATCTGTTTGGTAGTTCCTATATATGACTTGTTACTTTTGTGTAATGTTACACCATCATAAACTAAAGGAACCCATTTATTGACTTAGAGATCACTCTATAGACATTATTCATTTTTTAATTGTTTATTTACAATTATGACAGAATAAACAAAACACCTTGCCTAAACTTTGTGTTCATATTCGAAATTGCTTCAGTTACTGAAATTTCTTCCACTGAACCATGTAGCTTACACACTTCCTATAGTAAAACTTTCGGCATATCCTTTTTAATTTTCCCATTTGAAAAAATTACTGTTCCAGATACGATTTTATTTCAAATTCATGGTAGGGTATGGTATGTTTTTCAATTTGAATTTATGTTTTTTCTACTTTCATCAAATTCCTGACCTTCAGTTGTTATTATGAACCAAAGTACCCAACAGAAAACCTCAAACCTTCTGCTGACTTGTGAATTAAGGTAGTCGTTAACCACGTAATCAATTGTAGATTCAAGAGTCAACCACTGTTTGACTAAAAGGCGGAAACATTTAATTATAATTTGATTGAGTCAAGTTTTTATATTCTTGTTACAAATGTACACAAAATGAATTATAGGCCCAAAAGACCAATCCAGAATGACTACCTTAAAAAGCAGGCACAGGTGGAAGGATTCTTAATTCTCCTTTAACAGTGTTTAAGGTGAACTAAAGTTGTAATATTCATGTACAACATGTACATTACTAAAATGTGCAATATGTCAAATGAATGTGAAATATATGCCTATACTAGTTTAGTTTCCACAATAGTAGTCAAATGCCCCAGTCTCTGGCTTCAGTGCATCCAGTATTAGTCTACATTATTTGCATTTTATCATGTACACCTGTTGGGGACATACATGTACAGATTTTTGGCTCGTTTTTCGTCCACCCAACCTCGGGTTTACCTTTGCACTGAAGCTTTGTTTAGGAAGATGACGTGACATCTTTATGATACTTAGCACACAGTTACAACATAATGATATCTCTTCACCGGCAAATTTTTATAGTGTTTTGCCAAATATTTTCTAGCTAGAGTGAACTTAGAGAAGAAAAATGAGTGTGTTAATCCAGACTTGAATGTCATCAATACACATTTTCTCATTTTCAAATTGTATTCAGGTGTATGTAATTAGAACAAGACTTGACAGAAGCATTACTTTCAATTGGTAAAGTAGTATGCACAAGTGCAATTCTTCCTACTGGTCTGGAGTATCTTTGATATGTGCATTTCTTATCTGTAGGGGTCTTGGTCTTTTCTTGATTACAGAGCCCTTTATTGTGGCTGAGTGATTAACATAGTCATTTTACTTTTGATCAAGTGCCTGTCACCACTGAGGTTCTGGGTTTGAGTTTCACCGCGGGAGGGTGTGCTCAGCTCCAATCTTAACTGACAAGGATTTCTAGTTTTCTTGTTTATATACCAATTATTGTCATGGTTAAGGAACTGACCTAATCCAATAACTTTAAAGTAGTACTCATCATAAGCTTCCACTAGACACAATTTTATTTACCTAGGACTTAAGCTTACACAGATATAAAATATATAGTGTTTATGTAGTCGCCAGATTCCTATGTTTTGACTCCAGTCCCCACAGGCAAGAGAATAAAAACTGGAAAACGATATAATTGAAAATTTGTTGAAACTGACGTTAAATCCCAGTTGGTTACATGACTGTTAACACTGGGGTTGCCGGTTCGAGTCTTATTATGGGTGCTCTCAAATCTAATCTCAATGGAGCCTCGGTGGCAGAGTGGTCAAGGTAGTTCGTCTACTATTGATCACGTGGTCTGTCAACACTGAAATTGCAGGTTCGATTCTCACTGCAGACAGAGTGTTTTCGACTCGAATCTTAATCGACAAGGATTGCCAGTTTTCCTACCGCAGGTCGGGGGTTTTCTCCTGGTACTCCAGCTTCCTCCCCCAATAAAAACTGGAGGCCATGATATTGCTGAAAGTGGCGTTAAACACCATCAAACAAAACAAACAATCTAATCTCAATTTACAAAAGGTCATGGTTTTCATCATGGTACTTCAGATTGCTCCACCAATTAAACTGGATGTGACTATATAACTGACAAATTACTGAAAGTGGCATTAAATACCATTCAATTACACAAACTAATTTCTACAAGAAAATTTGGTATGGTAATTAATCATAAAGGTACATACAATTAAATGTATTTGATCATCAAGTAATACTGAAGATTTGTTTTCTTCATCTTTATAGCCAGACTAGTTGTACTCTTGTTTATCATCATCCGACTCCATACCGACATTAGAATCAGATGAAACATATGTTGCATTATTTGCAACTGCATTTAGCAGGCATTCCACTTTGATTTTATTCCAAGGTCTTTAGTTCAGATGTAAATTGCATTTATAAAATTGTTTGTCAAAAAACTATCATACAACAGTTTTTGTTTTCAGAATATTTTTTAATTTCAAAGTCAGTTGATGCAGATGATAATTTTAATATAAAATAAAAGCAACTGAAGAATTCCAATTTCTTCCTGTCCATTGTACATGTATAAAACATGTATATCCCTTTGAAGTGCAATAGATGATAGATTTTGAAAAAATAGCATTCTTTAAGGTACTGTTATCCATCTACAGTGTACATGTCATGACACTGATATCTTAATATACTGTTAATTTTTTTCTTTCATCTGTTTTAACTCTTTTGTGAATATTTGTGTGTAGTATATGTAGCACTTTGGACCAGAACAGAAAAGCCAGTGATGATCATCTTCTTCCCTGTTAAAACAATTGAAAACATGAGAAAATAAGAGCAGTCGCTTGGAAGAAAATAAGAACTTAAATTTTCTATAACATTCGGTAAAGAAGAAATTCTTTATGTGTATCAAGTTTATTCCCTATTATTCAGTCAACTGCATACCTTTACAGGAAATGGTGCAATAATTTTAATTCAAAGTTACAAATTGATTAGCACCGTCAATCATACATGTAGCCAATGAACCAAGTTTACAAGCTATCCTAATGCTGTTATAAATCAAGGTACATGTATTTATCTAAACAATGGTCACATCATAAATGTAAACCATATTTAGTATTGTGAATAAATTTTAAATGCAAATTTTTTAAAACTGCATGTCACTGCACTCTTTTCAATTCTTGATCATTAATATTGCATTTTAATTACTTTCATACAGAATATAAGAATGCATCTATGTGGTGAGGTTACTTATAAATAACAATCCACTTTATGAAGATCTATTAAGTTGAAACTTTTATTTACAAGATACATTATACTAGTAGATTGAAAAAAAAACAAGATGTAAACATTCCACTTACCAAGTTGGCATCATGTGTGAAACTTATCTAATTTGAACAGAAACTTGGAACTTTTGAAAATTGCTTTTCCATACAGGGTCACCAGGTAGACATTGATTTTCACACACCTTTGTTGGACAAATAATTTTTAGAACAAAAAATCCACAACTTTGTTTTACAAATGAGATGGCATTTCATTCGTGGTGATCAATGTACCTTAAATTTTTTCTGACACTCACAAGCCATGAATGCGATTAAAACTGGAGCAATAGGAAATATGATGAATAATTCATGTCTACTAGTAGTTTATTGATAGTTTTATGTCAAATGTTTAATATTATTTCCCCTATCAATCATCCTAACCACGTTAGTTACACGTTTTATATACCAGTACTATTTTACTGATACCATGTTGTATGTTCATCGTATGTTATTCCCTCCCCCTTTTTTCTTGTTAAAAAATTCGCTCCTTATTGTGAAAAAAAGTTCATATTTTCGTATATAATTTACGTACTGACCTTTCTATGCTGCCGTTCAGTTTTGAACTTCTGTTTACTTGATTCTCCACAAGCAATATCAAAAGCAGGCCAACATCTCTCAAATAGCGGGATGACGATTTGTTCATCTTTTTCTTCATTGGAATGTAAATGATACATAATTGAGTGGAAAGAATTTCCCTAACGCTTTAGGAAGAACGGCAACGCAACCATTTCTTTCTCTAAACAATCCAACATCATTCTTTGAGTTCTCGAGTACTAAAATAGTGTGTAAAACTTTTCAGACCGCAAAAATGCACCGGACATCGCCATTTTGACACAAAAGCCTAGTGTGATATACAAACCAGTATTTGATTGGTCGAATCACTCAACTCGAACTAAAATTTGATTGGACGATCAAAATTAACAATTTTGACCCCTGACGTGACCTGTAATGCGATGTTGTTAGATCTTACAACGTAGCGACCTATAACAAAAAGGGGGGAGCAAGTGAAAGATTTAATTTTAATTAGATTGAATTTATAAATAGAAGATATAAAATGAATTAATTTGAATTGTAATACAATTTTATTTATATTATAACATATGCAAACAATTGAAACGTGACACTTTCCAGATGTTCGTTTAAACGTTGTAACGAGATTATTAATTAACACATGAATGTCGTAATCAGTACCATCATACTACAAGTAACATACAGACTTAACATGACTAATTGCTAAAAAAGGAAGAAACTAAAAGCCATACACCAGCTCAAACTACAGCTGGTACAGATAAGACAGCTTAAACATCAAAATAAATGCGTGCATGTGCGATTTAAACACATCTCAGAACCGTTACATCATCAATAGAAGCTGGTCAACCCTATAATTTAGTACCGATAGGAAAATGACAAGAACAAAAAAAATCTCGTATCCTACATTCCGTTAAATTGATGATGTTTTGTCCCTCAACAATGCTAAATTTGGTGACTATTTACATTCAATTTAACCTAGCGAGCTTAAAATTAAAGACACCACCAATACACTAAGGTCAGCCTCTTACTTAGACCTACTTCAAGAAATATACTCTGGAAAACTACAAACTAGACTACGACAAACATGATGATTTCAACTTTTCAATTGTTAATTTCTCGTTCATCGACAGCAACGTTTCAGCAACTCCAGCGTATGGTGTGTACATTTCACAACTTATACGTTATTCTAGATCCTGCAATAGGTATTCCGATTTTCTAGACCGATCACTGCTGTTGACTGCTAAACTACTCAAACAAGGGTTTGTTGTACCTAGGTTGATGTTATCTCTTCTGAAGTTCTATGGTCGTCACCATGACTTAATTGACAGTTACGGAAATCAGTGTCGTGTCTGAAATACGATCTGACATTTTCGCTGAGTCAAAGGTAGTGTTTCCTATTCCCGGATTTGACTTTTCCCTAGACATGACAATGAGTAACTCGACGGGTGTCTAATTAGAGGCAGTCACGTATTACTCGTCCGGATCACCTGAGCGCACCCATGGTTTTTATTGGGTTATTACTCTCATTCTGTGTTTTATGTTTTTGGTTTTTGTGTTGTGTCAGTCTATATCCGGATTTGTAACTGACCTTGGCTTTTGGCTATTCTTCTTCGGTAGGTTTTCTTTGCTATTTTTTTCTTTACAAGTCACCAATAGAAACAGACGATGCTACAGCTGGTACGGATAAGAAAATGTAGAACGCTTACATTAACATTTTCTTATTAGTACTAACTGAAGTTTGACTTAGTCCTATAAGTACTAACTGAAGTTTGACTTAGTCATATAAGTACTAACTGAGGTTTGACTTAGTCATATAAGTACTAACTGAAGTTTGACTAAGTCCTATAAGTACTAACTGAAGTTTGATTAGTCCCATAAGTACTAACTGAAGTTTAACTTAGTCATATAAGTACTAACTGAAGTTTGAATAAGTCCTGTAAGTACTACCTGAAGTTTGACTTAGTCATGTAAGTACTAACTGAAGTTTGACTAAGTCCTATAAGTACTAACTGAAGTTTGACTTAGTCCTATAAGTACTTACTGAAGTTTGACTTAGTCCTGTAAGTACTAACTGAAGTTTGACTAAGTCCTATAAGTACTAACTGAAGTTTGACTTAGTCCTATAAGTACTTACTGAAGTTTGACTTAGTCCTATAATTACTAACTGAAGTTTGACTTAGTCCTATAAGTACTAACTGAAGTTTGACTAAGTCCTATAAGTACTTACTGAAGTTTGACTTAGTCCTATAATTACTAACTGAAGTTTGACTTAGTCCTATAAGTACTAACTGAAGTTTGACTTAGTCCTATAAGTACTAACTGAAGTTGATTTGGTCCTATAAGTACTCACTGAAATTTGACTTAGTCCTATAAGTACTTACTGAAGTTTGACTTACTCCTGTAAGTGCTAATTGAAGTTTGACTTAGTCCTATAAGTATTAACTGAAGTTTGAATTAGTCCTATAAGTACTAATTAAAGTTTGACTTAGTCCTTTAAGTACTAACTGAAGTTTGACTTAGTCCTATAAGTACTAACTGAAGTTTGACTTGGTTCTATAATTTCTAACTGAAGTGTGACTTAGTCCTATAGATAACTAGGTCTCAGATTCTATACTAACATAATAAATAGCGTACAATTGGAGTTCGGAGTCGAATTCTTTGTTTACTCATATTCCTTTATTTAAGAGTTAAAGTGTACTTCGTGTATATATGATATAAAAATATATTAAAAAACCAGATTCATTGATTGTTCTATTGTAAACTGGATTTTCCTTGCACAGTTCGGCGATTTGCATAAATAAGAGATGAATATTACCAAATATAAATATTTATTATTATTATTTATTATTATAAATAAATATTTGAGTCAAATAATCTTCTAGGTATACAGGTACTTACGCACTATAATTGTTTATCTATTATAAATCTCTCAACAGTTTTTGGTCCATACAGTTTACATTTTATAATAAAAATTGCATGCATACATTCAGTAAAGAGATAGCTGAACATTTTTTAAAACAGAAAATTAAATTGCATAAATGTCTATGAATTTTACAGAATTCCGCAGCTCTATAGGAAACAAATAAATTGGTACAAAATAAGCTTTACGTCATGATCGTTCTGTGTCCATCATAACCTTGGCATGTACAAATAAGCTTTACGTCATGATCGTTCTGTGTCCATCATAACCTTGGTATGTACAGATAAGCTTTACGTCATGATCGCTGTGCTTCATAACCTTGGTATGTAAAAATAAGCTTTACGTCATGATCGTTCTGTGTCCATCATAACCTTGTTTCAATATTTATTGAAAACACCTTATCTGGAGTCGAAAACAGTTTGTATGTAAAACCAAGCGTACCAAACGGAGATTGTAGACTGATCCTGAACTTCTTCACAAGCTGTAATATAGTAAAAAAATAAATTATTTACAACATGTATGTATATCCCAAGTTTATACCGCTAAATATTGTTAATCAATAGATCGAGATACCGTTTACAATTAAATATCATGTACAAGAGAAAGACACGGAATATGTAGATACAATTATATATCGCACAATAGAGTAGCGTTGTTATACTGCAAATTTACCATTACGATAGGATAACATTCAGTGTATTTTAATACGTAGATTTAATTGCGCATCACACGCTCCGCCCCGCCCCGCATCACATAAAAGCCTTTTTGTAACAATTATTTTTAAATTGTGTAGATCTAGTATAATCGGTCTTTAATTTTTTATCATGATATATTATCTCTCATATATGTTGTTTTCGTTAAAAAATCAATAAATATAGCCATGTATAAATAGCCATATCGCCAATTAATTCCAGTTACCTGAACTAATAACGCATACATGACTTGTTCGGCAAACCTCTGCCCAACACAGTTCCTTCTGCCATGGCCGAATGGTAGTAATGCGTACGGGTGTATAAATTGTTTTTCTCTATTGGAACGAAGCCATCTTTCAGGTAGAAACTTTTCAGCATTTGGAAAATACTTTTCGTCTAAACAAATTGTATTGTTGCAAAACACTAGCACATTCTAAAAATAGTTGTAACGAATTTCGTTAAATCACATAAAAAAATATACTTTAATGACATGCTTCATAAGTATATTATAAATACAGTTCATAGTTAATTAGGGCATTTTGCAGTGAAGGGCGCCGCAGTTCTGAATTATAGTTCAGAAATTGGGTCAGGTTGATAAAGTGGTATGTATTATAATTATAACAACTATGATGTCGATTTTCGTCATATCTTATGCAAGAAAGTAAAAGCGAATACGTACCATTAACATTATAATTATATTTAACTTACCCCTTTAGGTATAAGAAATCCAGACACTTCTGTATCTTTGTCAAGAGTTCTACGAGGACCGTCTCGAAGAGGATAGACTAACCTTTAATATAACAAAACCTTGAATCTAATTTTGATGATAGGATTTTTTTGTTTGAATTTGAATGTTACCACTTAACAATTTTCAGCAGGAGAACTAGCAATTCTATCAATTTTAATTAGTCGAACAACACCTTGCCCGAATCTGGATTCGAACTCATAATCATAGTTATCACTATCCGGTTGTCAATGGTTAACTAATGTTGATTACACATAGAAACAAGCCTACATTTGATCAGGTAGAATAATAGAACCTTGCAGTCTACATCATATACGAACATTCTCCCAACACGTCACCTCGAGAGCATCGTCGCGACCGGATGGACGTTGGTTCTATGAATATTTAATTAAACAAACTTTAAAATATAACATGAATTTACTGTCATTTATTTAATATTTCAATGCTTAATGGTATATGAAAACAATACTGAATAAAGTTTATTTTTATTTACAAACATTGACTGTTAAGAGAAAACATTGCATTACCGCATCGATTCCTTTACACAAGCTTTCAGATAGGGTAAGGATTGGAATGATTTTATCTCATCAACACCAGACAGAGTGGAAGCAGATTTGATTTCCTGGAATATTTTCTCTTGACATTCTGGGTTCTGTGCAAGATGATAAACGACGAATGACAGTACATTTGCAGTCTGAAAATTAAAATAACACAACTGATTTTTTTCTTGTTTTTAAAGTAGACAAAGCTATCTTTATCGTTAGGTAATGTGATGTACAGATAAGTCTAGCACATTTCTATTTATTCTTGTTCGTTTTTAATTTTGCCACAATGTTTTTTAATGTATTGTTTTGATGCCTCTTTTTACAATTGATTTCCATCAAACAACTTAGCTTTTGTTTAAAATAAGACTCGTGATATGGCATTCCTCAGTACTTAGGAAAATCATGCTAAACGAATAAACGAAACTGGAATATATCAATATTTTCATCTATAACTCTACGATTACTTACGGAATCAACTCCGGTAATGAATATGTCTGCTATGATTGTGCATAATTGTTCTGATGTCATTTGACATTTTTCCGTAAGGTGAGATAACAGTGCCACTTGTTGATCAGCAGCTTTTACATTAGTTTGAATATGAGAAATTAAACGCTCCCTTACTTCACTGAAATAGGAAACAAAGAACTATTTCATTAAATGCTTCTATCATTGGAAACATATAAAACTCTTAGTTTTTACTATACTTCACTAATTCATGAATCTAAACCTTTCCACAATACGGAAAATTGAAGAAATAATAAAATAAACTAAAGGGATGTGTATTGCAACCAAATGCCGCTTCTAATTATGAAATGTTAGTATAGATCTTAGTCCGAACAGCTTTTTATATTCTATGTAATTTTTGTTGAATTTTCTATAAGATTTTTACTAGATTATTACAAAAAAAATGATAATTTTCAATTCCAAAGGGGACACTAAATTTTAAATCAACCGATTTGTAAAATCGTCTACAAATAAGGAAACAATTTACGATTTCAAACACATCAACATTTTTATCCCTGGGATACGGAATGTTGTCCCAATCAGGATAGCCAGTGACATCGTATATTTTAATGCAATGGAAGTAATAATGCTGACTTACTCTTTGATAAAATTATAAGAACTCGTAAACTTGTTGTACAAAGTTGTCCTAAATAATGTATAAAGCGGAACGCAGTCGTAAGATTTATTGAACGATTCTAGAAAGGTGAAAACAGCATCCATCACTCTTTCGGCATCAGCTCTACGTGAATAAGTATGCACTTTACTCCCAAAGCACAACATTCCCGTACCTGTAAATAGAATTAAATTTCTGTATGAAGTGTACGCGGGTCTCAACGGATACGTTTGAATGTAACATCGTTTCTATTTATAAAGTTCTATCATTGTAAAAAAAGTTAAGTTATGTTCCCAATATTGTATAATACAATATAAATATAGCAAAACATTCAATTGTTTGGTGACACGGTGGCCGACTGTTTAAGGTAGTTAGTTATCTGCTTTTGATCGCGTGCCTGTCAACACTGAGGTTTCCAATTCGACTCTAACTGAAGGCAGGGTGTTTTCGACACCGACCGTAATTGATAAGATTACCAATTTTCCTGCCGAGGTTTTCACCAGGTACTCTGGCTACCTCCTCCCAAAACCTTGCCGCCATGATATAGCTGAAAAATTGCTGAAAGTGGCGCGGTAAACGGCATTCAAACAAAACAGATAAACTGTAAATTGTTCGACTAGTTTCTGCTGGTAATGAGAATATCGTCTATTTTAACAGACATACGTCAGAAGATCGATGTAAAACACCATACTAGCACATAAAGAAACTCGACATTGATGGTTGTAATGGTTAAAAATCTGTTCGGAGAATGTTTTAATGATATATAGCAAAACAGTAACGAGATTGTAGTGAAAACAAACTTACATTCCATTGTGTATTTAGTCAAAAAACTATTTGTATCGTGTATGCATCTCTTATTATGATACTTTTCTAAAGACGAGTCTGCAATATCCAATAAGGCCAGGAAGTATTTATCCATTGCCTTGGGACTTATCTGGTCTTGTACTGCTCTTCTTGTTGCTTCCCATTCTTGACCATTTCTAAAATAAATACGTATAACAGGTAACACATATACACAACATGAACATTTTCAGTAATGGATGTAAAATAGCCAATTAAAGAAGTATTTTCTATGCCATGTCTTTCCTTTAGCACGTGGAAAGTACTGAGATATGAAGAACAAAAAGCCATTGTACTAGATGGTAGGCTGGTCGATCTCAGTGGATGGAGACATCCTTAACTGCGAGTGTTTTAGCCCTTTTAATATAGATTGGAATGTTGTTTGACACAATTGAACATATGGAATTATCCATAGCACAAATGAAGGTAATTGCGTAATACCAAACACCAAGGAAACTATAAAAAAAGACAATCCACCAATTAAAGTCCAAGAAACCTGCAAACTTGAGAACGGACAAACAAAAAACAGCAGCTGTTCTGACTTGGTACAGACATTTCGAAAGAATGGTGGGTTAAACCAAATTTGATGGCGCTTTCAATATTAAGTGGTTGGGTATCATATACCACTAGTCAGTAATTGGTGTATCCAATAATGACTTTGTACTGAATTCAAAATTCAAAATTGGAAAAAAAACTATCTGCAATCATATTTTCAACAAGTAAATGGTATCTATAGTAAAGTTTATTAAAGGCGCGTACGAAACGTTTTTCATGTAACCATGGTTTATAAGTCTATACTGAAGATATTAGTAAAATTTGCAAAAAATCAGTATACTCTCTGCAAGTTCTTGTATACCTAAGAAATTGAGACGCCGTATGCAAGTAATAGCTGGAGTACTGCTGCATTATAATGAGGGAGATTTTTGAGATTGAAATTAAAATGGTCTCGTTTGTCGTACATTCTTAATCTAAGATGACCGTTGGCGTCATATTTGAGAAGTACGTCTACAAAAGATGTAGATGAAGCTGTTTTGTGGTTTCTTTACCTTCCAGTTCTGAAGCCACTCAGCATCATGAATATATATCTATATGTAAAATTAAAGATCCTAACTTCTGCCATTTTTTTTGTCTTTAATAAGACGTTAAAAATCAATTTCATATAGTATATGGAAACAAATCGGCAAGGAGTCGGGCACAGTTTGTAAACATTGGAATTCCGATTGCCTGCGGCAAAACCTGAAAAATGCGTATTTACGTAATGACCCCGTTATAAGTATTTGGTCTGTAATAAGGGCATCAGGATGCTGTAATGGCCGTCGGCGTTGCCGCGGGCCATTTCAGCCATCTTCTGTCATTATTAAAGACCTTGTACATATAACGGTGCCATTATGAAACAACCATTCATTACTACAATACCAATTTAGAACATTAATGATTTTTATTTGTGTTGTTTTAGGTCATATAGTGTCCAAATAAATATACTTTCCAGATATCATTATACATTTAGAGGTAATATCGTCTATTAAAATTATAAGCCAGTCTTCACTGCTATATATATATAATCAAGCATGTCAAATAATTTCAATTGTCTCATATTCCTTCTGAAAATTTGGATTGAAAGTACTTATTACTCGTGTACTCTTAGGACCGTTTATAACTTTGATATTTAAACAGACAACAGAAAATCTTGATAAACTCATTATTTAAAAAAAAAGAATTCATTGATAAGAACCTTTCCTAACATTGCCGTTCTTATCTAATCATTTATAACATACTGAGCTAGAAACCCCACTTAAAATCGAATCAAGTCAAGAAAAAAAATCAAGGTTAAATTTGAAATTGTGTTACAATTCATCAAACAGCGTTGAAATGCTGACTCAGCATATTTATACTAATGGTACAACGAACATGCTACCTGCAATTTAATACATCTACTTAACTTATTTAAAGCATTAAGAATGTTTTATTTATAGTATGTTCATATATGTTTTTGTCCTGAGAAATGTGCGTTACAACATTTATGAGATAACATACTGGAAAGCCAGTCCTAACTCTTGATTTTCCCTCTTTGAATACGTTGACATCATAGTACTAATGTCCCTATATGGATACTTCTCATCCTGCCACAAACTATCACGAATGTCGTCTGGGTTGAACAGAAAAATCATCCACCGTTTACCAAATCTCTGCTTGACTATGTCTCCATACTGAGCATGTAGATTCTGTAGAAATTTATGGAACGATCCTGATGTATACTGACCTAGAAATAGATTGATTGTTTTTAATCTATTTCAAAAATAAATCATTTTATACATTTCTGTGCGATTCATTTTAAATGGATTAGTTGTGTTGACTGTTTGATGGTCAGTTTGAATAACTGTGCTTAACTTCTTCTGATCAACGTTTCAGCTTCATTTAAGACAAGAACATAGTTTGTAAACGGAGGAAACAGCCATGGTGCAGACTCAGCCACTAACGCGTATAACGTTCGTAAAGCTCTTTGATTTATGCGGACTCTCTCTTGTACATCCGTCACATCAAATGACGATATATGCTGGTTTTTAGGTTAATCTGGCTTCTTAAAGCACCCTTCTGAGCCATAGCATTTAGCATTATTTGTTTTGTTTTGTTTTGTTTGTTTATTTGTTTTTTTTGTTTGTCTGGTTTTTTTATTATGTTTTGTTTTTGTTTTTTTTTTTGGGGGGGGGGGGGGACAAGAGTTCACAGTGAGTACCCCTGACTTTTGACTTGAAAACTTATGTTCAGTCCTTATTCTTGCGACTTTTATGTGCGTTTAACACAGTGCTTTACTAAAGTTATACCGTTTTACGGCATTTTGCCATTTTCAAGAATGATTCATGCAGTGCCCTTGTTTGCCTTGATTGTCCGAACCTCTCAATTTTTTTATTAAAGTATTTTTCTTGATGTATGTTTGCTTGCGTTGCTTAAAAATATCTTTTTGAAGAAATTAAAATGAAATAAAATGTACAGGACCGTATAATAATTACCCAAAATTTATAACAAACTTACCGAAAGGCTGAAAATGTGTCACAAATCCAATGTAGGGTACAGCGGAAATTCCCGATGGTCCAGGGATGCTGCTTAAAGGTTGATATCTTTCAGCTTTTCCTTTATTTATGCACACATCTGTAATATTTCCACACGTGTAATATCCAGTATGTTTTGGGGAGAGTGACTTTCGTGTTCTTTTTAAAGGTACAAACTTTTTGAGTAAAGTTGTTGAATGGGTAATTACAGAGGACATTTCCGCATAAATTTAGTGGTGTTATTTTTTTAAGTTTGAGGTTTAAGAAGACGATTGCACTTATATACAGTTATAATTTTACGGAACTCCTACACCTACCATCAATCAGTGATCATTTCCTATCAAGATTTCTTCAAATATTCAGAGTTATCTCATTAAAAATGATAAGTAGTTTTAATCGTTTTCTTGATTAAATGCTTTAAGGATTGAAAGAATTCCGTCTTAATACACAAAAATATGGTAAATAGCACTGCAGATGACGTCAGCTTACTTTGAAATCTTGATAAACTAGATTTTTTCGAACTTTCAGCTTTTAAATAATCGTTTTGTGATAACAAATAATGAAAAATAAGATACCTCTTTTAAAATTTTTGCAATTTTTCCTCAGATAATTGAGTTTTTAAAAGTTTCTAGCTGTTCTTACATATCTTGTTTAATTATTATCAGTTTACTCTTATTGTTAATATTAGACATTTTGTCACGGGAGGTTTGTAGAATTTATCCATTTTTACAGACACCAGCAATACAAGAAAAGTAAATAGATCTTACAACGAAGCCTTTGCATCACCACAGCCTAATGTGAATAGAATAATAATAGTCTGACTATTGTTACGTCATAAGTCAATTTGTTGAATGCGATTCGAAGCGAAAAAGGGGGCAGATACGGTTCTTTCAAGCTTACTGCATTCAGTGATGTACTTAATTGGTGTTTTACAGATATTATATGCCCTGAAGAAATTTTACATGCCATTAACCAATAGTGCAAAATGATGCCAAATAAAAAAATTGTACTGACCACTGTTACATATACACGTTCATACTAAGGTATAGAAATTTTAACACTGAAAGGTGCACGTGGAAAGGTGCTACAATCAGCATATCTACGGATATGAACGGGTCCTCGGTTTTGATTTCAAATTACAGACGGCTAAATAGTAATTTGACAACTCAATGGCTGACGTTAATGCAACGTTATCTTTGTTATCAGGAAAAGTCTGTCTGAAATTGGAGAAATGTTAGGTTTTTGCATAGTGTAAAGTACTATTTTTGGAAGTACAGTTAAATAAAATTAAAAATAAGATGTTTTTTCTTGAAATCACGTAGATGTTGACCAATAACATTTTAACGCAAAACGTCACTATGCAAATGTCATAAATGATATGCCGTCAATGTAGGTACATTTTATATCTTTTGTTTGCTTTTCTTTTATATATATTTTAATTTCTTTTAAATACTCAATACATGAGCAAAGTTGGTTATTTCGTATAACCTAACTTGGTATTTCAGCACGTGACTGATTGTGACGTCATAATAAGATGTATTGATGATGTTGACTATACATGAATTCTTCCGCAAACAACAAGTGACGACACTCAAAACAGTGAATTGCAAATATTATTTGATTACTTGTAAAATATTGTTCTCGTTATTTCCTTTTTACTATGGAATTTAAAATATAAGGTTTGTTTTCAATTGTTGGTTAGATTATTGGATATAAACGACTTTGGATCGATTTACGCTGCAACATAACCGCTATTCAGCGTAAATAGACCCAAAGTCGTTTATATCCAATAATCAAACCAACAATTGAAAACAATCCTTAAATGGAATACAGTTCAATCTTTTTTAAGATAAACTTTATTTTTGCGAAGCTATATATATATATATTTACACAATAAATGCATTTACGTACTTGGGCGCAAATAACGAATAGCAAAACCCTGGAATAATACATTAAATACTCACGAAATTCTCTCAGCCAATAAAAACTCTATAAGCTAATTAAAAAGTGTTAGTTATATGTAATAAATACCTTAACCAACAAAACCCAGACATGAAAAACCTCTCCGGTAAAATTATTTTATTTTCCTGAAATATGGTTTCACTTAGTTCATTCCAAGAATTATTTATTGCATTTATTTATTAACATACCCTTAAAAGTAAATTTGTTCATTAGTTTCGTGTTCACTTGATTAAAAAAAATTTAATTGCAGAAATAGAGTGGATGTAATGGCATGCCAGCAACTGTGAACATTTGTCAAGCTTTGCGTCCTGATGCTCCCATTTCTTATTAGTTTAAGAACGTATCGATAGACTGCGGGGTTTTATATTGCTAGCACTCTGAGGTCAATGGTGTGACATTTCTTCCGTAAATGGCCGATTTCTGGTACAGATGACCCAGTACAGAGGAGCTCACGCGCACACATCTGTACTTGCTGCGTCATCCAAACAAAACGCCGGAAATAAGAACGTTGTTATGGAAGCATAACAACGTTCTTCTATGACGTTCTTGTTTCCGGCGTTCTGATTGGACGTCAGAGACAATGGAGTCTAAAACAATGGAGAGTCTATATGTTATAGCGATGTGAAAGTTGTTGGTTTACGGAAGAAATAGGTACTTTCATACGTTTTTGGGAAAGTCCGTGTGAACTTTCACTCGTGATAGAAATTTTTATGTATTTTGGCTCGTTCAGCTGCGCTCCACTCGCGAAAAGACATAAAATTTCTATCACTCGTGAAAGATCAGCCGGTCTTTCCTAAAAACGTATGAAAGAACCTATTAGTCTCCTGCTATCGTGACGTCAAGCCGTCTAGTCTTTGCTCTAGCCTATTAACGCATACCGAAAAAGCCGCAATAATGATTATGTATATATGTAATTTGTAATGTCTTTGCTTTTGCCCGACTCGCGATTGAGCTTAATCAAGATTCCGCACTCCTGGCTCCAGTGCCATTAAACCTTTTTGAGTGAAAATGTTTTGCTCAGCATACACGTTTATCAATTTATACGAAAGCCCATTAGGCTCATTTTAGTAGACTAAAAAAACTCTTTCGTGTAACAACGCGTTACTTTCGCGTAATAACGCGTAACTTTCGCGTAATAACGCGAAACTATAGCATAATAACGCGAAACATATCGCGTAATAACGCGAAAAAATACTATATACTGAATTTTTATATTTATGTTCAATAATGTTTACCAAAATGGACAAGAACAAGGATTTTTATACATTCCTTTGTAGCATTTCGTTTAATGAAGTTAAGGACAAAACGGTTCGAGAATAGGTTTAAAATAAACAAACATCAGGGTAATCATTTCTTCTCGTCAATCGTAATTTTTTCAATGACCTGTTTAGTGTTGAATTGCTTATTATGATTCTATGCAAAATTGCTAGAAAACATAAAATCTCAGTGTGCACAATACCAAGCTAAAAATAAAGCTGTATAAGTTTTTCGGTTTCATACTTTATTTTTATAAAACAAAAACTCAGATTATTTTAAGATATAGATACGCGTTGTGAAGAAAAAGTTCTGCGCAACATATTATGAAAAGAAATTTTGCGTTATTACGCGAAAAATTTTTTTTTAGTCTGCCAAAAGGAGCCTAATGGGCTTTCGTAAATTCAAACCATTGACAACAGAGAAAATCGAAAGTTATGTCTGGCAGGAATAGAGAAAGAAGAAATTATCAGCAATGTATACAGGTCTGACGTGCACGCTGTCAATTACGTGATGGAGTCAGTACAAAGAATTTTAAAAACAAACATAAAGATAGGCTGATAACCTACTATAATGTACTTTGATTATTCTCAAACGGGTTTACCAATAAAAATGGATTCCGATGTTAGTAAGTCTGTTAACTTTCAAATTTAAACAAGATTTTAACATTCACTTTATTACTTGCACTTGTTAAACTTATGGTATTTAAGGTAAACAGATTTATCGAAAACGTGAACAGAGTAGCAGCAACAGATTCTCATAAAGCCATTGACTGCTCTTAAAAATGTTATGTCCTATTCGCATAAGCAAGCCATATTTGTCTGTTACCTGGAATACAATCATTTCATGTTTTTAAGATTTGTTCTCATATCTGCAAAATTTACTTTTATCTAAAACTTATTTTTAATTATGCAGAAAACTCGTGTGCAGACTAACATTTGTTGAACTGTATTTGTTGTACTGAAGTAACACCTTGTTACATTATAACAGTTTGTATGAATTGAAAAGAAGTTGTTGTTTACATCTTTATCTAAAAGACGTCGATTGACGTGATTAAGGTGGTAAACACCTGTCAAATCTTTGATTGATTGGCGCTAAAAACATCTGGTGAGCAACAAACAAACAATAAATAAATCAATACAGGTTAAAAAAAATTATGAAGCTACAACAAATAAGAGTCCAAAAGAAAGTCTTGCTACGTGGTATCCTTTACAGATGAGCTCAAATGTAGTGGCAACAGATTCTCATAAAGCCATTGACTGTTCTTTAAAAATGTGATGTCCTATTTGCATACGCAAAACGTACTTGTCCGTAACCTGGAGAAAAATCATTTAATGTTTCAAAAATTTGTTCTCATATCTGCAAAATTCACTTAAAAATATTTGGCTCTTTATTGAAATTAAATGAGAATTTAAGGTTTCGTGTAATAATCATCACGTGACCATCATAATGCAACAAATAAAACGCAAATAAAATGCAATCTAACCCGATTTAGTAAAAGTTCATTACAAATCATTCAAATTTCTTCAAAGAGGTCATTATCACTATTCCGTATTTTTGTTTTGAACATAGGTCCTGGTTTACAAACATAACAGAGCATTCTTATTAATTTGTTTACATAATGACGCAATGTTTGCGTTATCGTGATAGTTCATGCACTAAACTTCAGACCTAGATTATGAAGAAGTTAAACAGTGTCGATACCTACATATGGCGTACCAGTAAAATCCATATCACATACCTTACAAAAAATTATGACACAGTTTTGTAGTTCAGTTATTAATTAACATGTTATCAATAACAAACATACCTATCAGTTGTTTCGTCTTATTTTTTGAGTTTTATCTTAAGACGTAAACATGAGTGATGACGGTGTGTGGTGGTATGTCTAGGTTAAACAAGTAAACTACTGGATTTTTGTGCTCGTTTATAAAAGTATGAAATTGTTAGCAATGTAAATAAATTATTTTTGACACACATTTTTTCCAAATACGAAATTGTTTTTATAATCATATACTAATCGATGCAGTATCATGTGCGCATGTATGTAACAATTAATTATTTATCTTTACCATACGGGTTTTAATAGGATCTCTACCAAAACCTCAGTACTATTTTAAATTGTTGAAATGTATATAATCAATGTACGTTTTTCTTTCTTTAGCTATTCTACAAACGTCTGAACAAATCACGTACTTGTTCAGCAACCCTACAAACAATTCTTCGGTATTTTCGTGGTAAATATATTTCAGCCGTTTTATTCGGTGATGTTTTCGTCCTCTAAGTAAACCATGTTTTAGGTAGTTCACGTAGATATTTAATTATCGTCTGCTTTTGATAATTTTTGCACCAAAGTCCCAGAAACATTAGCATTAACCTTGTAAATGTAAATGTTACCAAGGAAAAATTTGAGTGCTTAAGTTTCAAACCCGAAAATACGGAACCACCAACAAATAAAAGGAATTAGTACTGTTGTGTAAAGGATGTCATGTTGTTAAATATTGTGTTTATTAGTCTTCCACACTGACAATAGTTACCAAGTAACAAAACGAGTCAATTTTGGGGTCATTTTATGGAATCTGAACTCGGGATCAACCAGCTTTCCGGATTATTAAGTTCAGTATATTTTAACGTTCTTTTTCAAAACGTGGGTCACAAAATCACAATTCATTGCATATAAAATATACGGGCAAACCATAGAATATTTACCACATATTTTTTCTGGATATAAGACTTGATGTAAACATTATAATTTTAAGTTCTAAAACTTGTTTCGTAAAATTGTTAAACGCCTACAAAGTTATATATGTGATTGATTGATTGATTGATTAATGGTGTTTAACGCCCGAGCAGCAATATTTCAGCTATATTCAGGCGATATATATGTGAAAAAGTATCAATGAATGCCTTCAACGCCAATGTACATAGACTTACATTTGATGACATCGAGCCAAAATATAGTTTAATTGAATGATTACTTAACGTTCTTTAAGTAAAAGTTTAGCTATGACGAAAAAATAACAAACAACACATCAGTTGGGAAAATGTGATGGATAAATCGGAGGGAAATTTGACCGATCATTAAAATGCACAATGTATTTTTCAGAATGGAGTCTCGGAGTAGAGTCTGAAATCAACTTTGATTGTTTAAGTGATATTTATATTTTTATATGCAATCGATCCCCTTCCCTAAAGAAATACAAGATGTAAAAACCAGCGATAAGATTTTTTAATAGCTAACAGTCTATATCAGAAAATTGGACCGCTGGCTATGAAATGCATTTTCGAGTTATTTCCCTTCCTTCTCTTTTATTCAATAGAATGGCTAGTAAAAAATCAACACACTACATAGAAAAATATTAGATGAAGGAAAACAGACCTTTTATCTCAAAAAAAAAGAAAAAAACATGCACAAATTTACCAATGGATTTACGATTCTTCAATGCAATAAAGTTAATAGTTGATGTTGTTGGTGGCAATATCACAAAATTGGACAGCCCTCGGGTAGTGATATGGACTAAGAAACTGATATCCAAAATGAACTATTCGGTAAAGATATAACACATGAATTTTTGGAGTGATTTTAAATGTTTCGAGCAATTACATTTCCTTCTTCTTCGAGTTTTCCTTCTTTAAATTAACGTATAATGTGGGAATCTATGTATTTCAGCGGCGTGAATATATTTATATTTGATTTGTATGAGAAAGAATATTCTATTCAACCCAATAATCAAAATATAAAATACAGTAATTCATTTATGTCTACTTGATGCCTGAAATTTTAATATAAGTATAAAGTCAATGTCTATGAGCCTATAAATATATTAATTACTTATAACATATATGTTGATGTCAGCCGGAGATGCAACGGGAACTTATTCATAGCTTGATATAGGCAGCATAACGGATGCCGATCCTTGACAAAGAGACGTTCCAATATTGAATTTTTCTAAGCAGCAAAGTACTCTGCTGTATTTGTGTCCAAGCTGATACGATGCGTAAAAGCATCTAGTCATAGAAAAGCTGCTAAGGCAAAGATAAGCTCTTAAATTAAAGCCGTACCTCCGTTCAGATATCATAACTAGGTTTTCGATTTTTCAACCAAATTTTATTTCCCAGCTTTTGAGGAATAGCTATGCATAAAAATCAATACACAAGGTCCAGATTTAAGGTGTAGCTTGCAAATCATCCGATGTTTACGTAGTCGACTTGCTGATACACGTGGAATTTGTGTGGTGTGTTCAGATTTTACAATATGCGTATATATAACGAACTTGTTACTGCATTGTCCTCATAGCAGTTCGCAGCATTTTTGTTTATTGTTATTACTACAAACCTATCTGTTATCATCCCATCAATGAGATTTAGTTGGAATTGATGTTGATCATACTTTGTTTCTGTTTTTGGTGATTTTGGTTTTGTTTTACGTTGTAAATGTTTGTCTATTTCCGGATTTATAATTGTCCCTGGACTTCTGGCTCTTGTTGTTCGGTCGGTTTCTTTGCAATTTTTTCAAATGCTTTAAATGTTTGCCATTTGAAATGTTTTTGAATCTCAGTTGTACTGGCACAAAGTTATGTGTTAACTGATAAAGTAAGAAAGTGCACACGATATTTATTTGTGCAAATTTATTGAATGACATTTTTTTCATGATTATATACGGTTAAAACCGGTTTTTAGACAAGATGTGACCAACACGATTTACAAAATTCTGGAAATTTGATTGAGGCGCAAGAGACTGGTTGTAAAATATATGGAATCGTCCGAGACAGTATGCTAAGTTTTTGTCGCACTCACACGATGCTCTTTGACACATATCCCTGCTGCCTGTCAATTTAAAGAAAACGATTTAAAGAATCTGTTTGTTTGCACTAATTTTACGCATGTCCTAAAAATCATGTTTCAATAAAACTGTTTCTTACATTATCATCTTTTCATTCGCAAGTAGATCTTCAAATTCAATTTTTTTAAATGTTGAATAATAGAATTGAGCAGTAAAATGTCATTTGTTATTGTGTGTATGATAGCAATACATTAAATATAGAACTGATACACGTAGGCTAATTTTAATTAATTGAATAACATACTATGTAAGTTGACTTAATACATTATAATTTACAGATCAGATGTTTGTGTTATTGTGTATCCTGAAGAGCGCGAAAAGTAAAAAGTTTTCTTGAAGCAAAATTAATATCACTTTTGTGAGAAACTTGACATAAGCCAATAGTATATAATAATCAAAACCTTAACTTAATGCTTATAAATTCTGGTGTGCATAAAACAGGAAATAATACTTACTGCATTGAATTTGGTAATTAACAATAGTCCATTGGTAGCTCTTCATGTAGACATGGCATTTCCAGTTTTGTATATAGCCATAACAGTAATCATGTATGCTACAACACCTGAAGATGAATATAGTATCGTCAGTATTTACAGAAAGAAACCATTTTTACACCGTCAAGTATCGAGGTAAAGTAGTTTATATGGTTGAACAGATACTATGAATTTTGTTGGCTTTTGTTAAAAAAATCGTTTACTCTACCGGAATGGTCAAAGGAAGTTTTTGTTTTTATCCCATTCCCTACCATTGTTGAAATGTTGTTTTTTTCGTTATTTATACTACATCAGTAAAATAAGCGAAGAAACAAAAACAAAATTATACCAATCAATTTGATCTAATATTCTGCCTTCTCCTCCTTTTCCACAAAAATTTCCATATTTATTGAAATCTAATCCTCGTCTTCCTGTTGTAAAAACTATCATGTCACCCAAATCAAACACACTTCTCTTTATTCTTCTGCGAAAAAGTAATGCTGTGAAATGCAGAAAAAACATAAATAATATAACAATATTAATATAGTATTAATAAAGTTAATAGATGAATTTGTTGTATTGCTATTTAATCCTGCTACAACTTGCTAATAGTTGGCTGTACTAGTAACATTTTGACTGATAACTGTAACAAACATCTGCCAAAAGAAAAGGTATAATTGATTCGGTCCGTAATTTTTTTAAAATCAATAAAGTGTGATTTAGCAAAATTATTTTTACAGATTGTTTACTCACCTGAACAAGAAACGAAGATTGTAAATAAAAGAAGGGCGAGTTTCCACTTGTAAATAGCCATGTCGTTACTTGTTTACATCCAAAACATTTAACGCATTGAGCAATGGATCATAATATCTACAATATGTAAGTATTTTGAGGTAGATTTAGTCCAAAATAACGAATATGTTGTTTATCCTTGTATGTTATGCTAACACGTACAAGTATGTAATAACATATTTACCTACCGGTTAGTTTGTCGTTAGGTACACATACATGTATAATTCATTCATTACACTATAGATGACCAAATAAAATCAAATAAATTCTATAAAATAAAATTTGATTTCTTGATTAAACCATTTCTGTTACATGAAATAACATAAATATTTATAAATGTAAGTAGAAATTTTATTCAAATGCTAACTGCATCCCCAGGGGAGTCATAAATCACATTAAGGATAGAACATCCTTGTAAACATGCGATAAGTCGTTTGATTGGTTAATTTTATTTGAATGTGCTCCTAAGATATTGATTGAAAACTGTCGTAGTTTATAAAACATACAGCTTGTATAATAGTTGAAATAAAGTTCAAACATTACAATAAATAAAATACTAAAGAAATTTTCCTATTACTTTAAACGACTGGTTCAAATAAAAAAAACTATGTACATGTAATCACCAATTAACAAAATATTAGTAATAGATCTTATTGACTGTAAGGATATAGATTCAAACTACATCGTTGCATTGAAAATAATGGAAAATATGGAAAAAGTAAACGTTATCATAGCATATGTTTTCTTTATTTAAAGTTTTATCTGTTCATTGGTTTTTCTGTACTTCGGATTTCGAGTCCTTGTCAATCCACGTGTTAATTGTTATTTGTCTTAGTAGTTACATTTAGCATCTTTCAAAAATATTTGCTGTCATATTTTCTTTAAAAAAATTTAAAATGCTGTAGTTTCTGATTCCAAAATTGAAAAAAATGGCTGATTCATGAGTTCACAACATGTTTTAGTCATATTTTAAATGGATCTTGAATGGTAATATTCAGATACTTTCTTAACTTCATAGTAAAATAAAAGCAAATATGGTAAACTTAGGGCGGACAATTTATTTCCTTTCCTAAAGTGTACATGGGCAAATAAGGGAGAGTTTAAGGTGAACGTTGTCCTTCTTCTTTAATTTGCATGTTATCAATGGGAACCACGTGTTAACGACCAGTATCTGATGAAGACTCCCCCGAATCATACCTGTTCAGCTGGTTTTGAAAACTGATGCACACACAAAATAAATTTTACTACTACTTCTACTAATAATAATAATAAAACTACTTATAATAAAGTGAAATTTTTATGCGCGAAAAGAGAGTATTTAAAAATATTGTATCTAAAAAAGTTTCGTTTAATAACTTACATAATTTGAATACACGTTACAAGTTGAAATTAATAATTCGAATAGTTTTCAATTTTCATATTTATGAATAAAACTAATATTCGATGACTGAATTAAAAATTAGGTCACCTAAATGAATTCCATCATTTATCTGTCCTCCTTACAACATTCTTTTAAAATTATCTTTGCATACGAAGTTGTTGCTGTTGCTAAAGTAGAAGTATTTAAGGTTATAAAAGCGCAATTATTTACAATGCATTTCCCATATGGTACCCCTGGCAATTAAGTTCATTTGTGCGAAAAACCTCAAAAATTTCCCTCCGGAAAACAGTTTTTTGTGTAAATTGAAATGAAAAACTTCATTATTAACAAATAAAAAAGTATAGGTCATGCAGCAAAAATGACCGAAAATTTTGGGCGAAATAATAACATTTAAATGGCACTGACACAATTTCAAACCTCTCTCTTTAATCGATTTAAGCTCAATTTTCAAGGCTCTTAAAAATTTCCCTTCAAATATCGAACATTTTCAAAAAATAATGTTTATAATTTTTAATTTTGCTATTTTCAGAACTCCAACATCCAATCAGTTGCCTACGTGTATTTTCTTCTGCATACTATCTTGGGTTAAAAAATTTCCCGTTGTCATGTAAACAAATAATTGCGCAATTGTAACCTATAGGCAACATTGAAAGTGTCAGAATGAGCCCAAAATGTTATGGTATTATCCTTCGGCAATATCCAAATGTTTCCCAATATAAAATAAAGTTATCTTCAAGGGTTGTTTGTTTGTTTGAATTTTCTGGAGGCCACCCTCTATCAAAATTAATCGCATTTTTCATCATGTTTTCCGACAGTAATGTGTTGCTGCTTAGTAATATTCGAGTTATTGTACTTGTTTTCGGTCGTTATTTGTATATTTGGTACACGAGTCAATTCTGGGATTACTTTCTTCTTCAACATTTTTTCTCGAATAAAGATCTGAAGGCTGAAAACGAATTTTTCGTAGAATCTGTGAAAAACCACATTTTTGAAACAGACTATAGCTAGCTATGATAATACTTGGTGAGTCCTATTTTATGTCCGTATGTCAGAAGCAGTCCCATTAAAGCCAACTGCATTCAAATTCAACAAAGGCGATGTCATTCATGGATACAACATACTGAAATGCTTAAAACCCCAAAAATTGAATTTGGCTGAAAAGAGGTCAAAACAAAAAAAGTCGGGTAAGAGACTTAAGCCTTGCATAAAATAGTGTTTTTGATGTCAAACGCTGCATTTGAATGTATTAAACAATTTCCCCAAAAAACGTCAGCAACAATTTTTATATAAAAGACCGCACAAACCGGTCATAGTTGCCCACCCTAGATTTCCTATGAAAAAATACGTATATTTTAGAAACAGACTATAATTTTTTAACAAATCGTTATTAATAAACAATTTATACATAACTTGACATTCTGTGACGACTTCAAATTTTAGAATTAAAAATGGGTCAATAAATCAAGTATTCTGGAAGAAATCTCAGTTCCATATAGGTTACAAAAGCGCAATTATTTACAATGCATTTCCCATATGGTACCCCTGGCAATTAAGTTCATTTGTGCGAAAAACCTCAAAAATTTCCCTCCGGAAAACAGTTTTTTGTGTAAATTGAAATGAAAAACTTCATTATTAACAAATAAAAAAGTATAGGTCATGCAGCAAAAATGACCAAAAATTTTGGGCGAAATAATGACATTTAAATGGCACTGACACAATTTCTAACCTCCCTCTTTAATCGTTTTAAGCTCAATTTTCAAGGCTCTTAAAATTTTCCGTCCAAATATTGAACATTTTCAATAAATTATGTTTATAGTTTTTAATTTTGCTATTTTCAGAACTCCAACATCCAATCAGATGCCTCCGTGTATTTTCTTCTGCATACTATCTTGGGTTAAAAAATTTCCCGTTGTCATGTAAACAAATAATTGCGCAATTGTAACCTTAAACTGGTGAACTACCTGTCACACAAGTCGGGGTTCTGGATTCGATCAGGAACACGAAACGTAGTTTTATAGTACAACCGTCTGTTGACTGAAGTTTTCGTGTGATTTTCATACGACTACTTTTAGGTACTTGGCTGTCAACTGATCTTAAGTATCGCTATCTAGTAATGGCGGACCTCTATAAGTTTTTTACATGGTAAATTCAATGTAGAAACCTAATCGTTGAAAATATAATAAAACATCAAGAGGCAAAAGTGTTTTTTTTATTTGAAGGATAACATATCAAATTTTCATTTTTATGCAAAGTTTCTGTTTAACGTAAGAATAAAGGCAATAGTTATAAAAATCATGTTGAGAGGAATACTTTTTCCGTTCACTTTTCTGAGACCTGTTTCAGACATTATATCATTTTTACAGTGCCGCGACCAGCATTTGTATTTACACTGGCCTCATGTAGGAATACTTCTGAATATTTAAACAGTCTGTTTAGTAAAACACGTATCCACGGATAGACAAAAGTGGAATACCTCTGTAGTTTCCGCATACTCTTCTGTCATCTTTTTTGAATAGGGTCAACATTTGAATATCTTTTGAGACCTAAGAACTTTTAGCACAGTTCCAAGCTCTTTGTATTATGGTATGTAAAGACTGAATGAGCTTGGTCCCGGCCCTGCTTTTTAAAATGTTAGATGGTATAACTGTCATCACCGGGGTTTTTCCGTCACTGAGCATATATAATGGTGGATATGACGTGAATTGATTGACTGATACCGTATAGCGGGTTATTTCAGCGGGTGTAAAATTTGGCGGTTTTTAGGTCAAAATGTTTCGAAAAAATTTGGTGGTTTTAATTTTGGCGAATGGGCAAAACCATAGAAAAAAATTTGGCGGTCTAGCTATCCCGGATAACATGGGTTTGTGTATTTTCCAATTGGAACGTAAGTAAACAAGGGGACTACATAGGAAGGGAAGGAAACAGGCTATATTTCATGTACAAAGACAGAAACTTAATTACGGATGGAAACTTATATACAGGTGTTAAGACACTTCAGGGGACCAATCAAATTTAGAACATATTAAGAAAATAGTACTTACAAACAAAATAGTCCTATTTATATTAGTGTATATTAAAAACTACTAACTGGATTTTAATGAATGAAAGTTTTTCTGAAAGGTGTATATATTGGAAAAATTTTGAGTCCTAACTTGCTCTGTTCTAATGGTGTTTAGTATGTTTTATGTCACATTCACTACATGACCTATATACCGAGATTTTCTGAAAAGAAAGTGCTATTTTTAGAGTGGGGTTTACCCCGGAAGCTGGTTTTCTCTTGGAAGGTTTTAAAGAGGTCGTGAAATTTTGAGAGAACATAGGCCTGTCACATACGATTCTGGATATATAAATGTGGGTCAAATTACACTTAAGTTAAAAGAGCTGCGCTAATTAAAAAAATAACAAATTTAGTAGAAAATCTCAAAGAATTGGATTAGTGTTTTCTCCCTTTTAATACAAAGCACCATTTTTTTTATATTCCCTCCCTTTGCCTTAAAATGTTTGAGAATAAAAGATTATAACCCATTAACTCATTTTAAATGCATATTTGGGGGAAAACCATGCTAGTGTCAAATTTTGGAGTAAAAATGATATTATGCGACATTTTAGATTTTTTTTCCAATAAAAACTTTATTCGCTGCATAGAACAGTATGCTTGGAATTAAAATATATATTGTTTTCTCAGAAGCAGTTAAGGCAGACTTAGGAAATTGTATATATTGCAAATAATGCATTACTTGATCCGTAAACACAGTTTATGCTGATTAAGATGTGCGCAGTCATTAAATTTTTTTCTGCGATTCTCCAAAACTGTTTGATAGAATGCAAAGAAATGTTAGGGTTTTCGTCAGATATATTTAGGCTACAAATAGGCAAAATTTTGTACAACTTGATGGACAAATACATGCTTTCTTCCATAAATAATCTGAGGAGGAAGAAATTCTCCAGAAATAAAAACGATTTCATCCTGTTCAAGTTTTTAGTTTTCCAACATATTTTTTTTACAAATCTACCAATTATCTATAAGTTATAATTGATAATTTTAATGTATATATATACTGGTTAAATAACGTTGCATACCAATTTCGTAATTATGACAGATTTATTAATTGCGTGGTTTGATGTAGTGCTTATCTGCATGTTTATTTAATTGTTTAAATGACAATTAATCGAGGTCTTAATTTAACTAGATCACAATCAGGCCTTTGATCTTTAGCCGTAGTATATTAATGAATAGTTTTATTTAATTTAACCTTTAATTAACACAATCTTAGGTAATAACAATATTTGACAAATGACCATGTTATTGTTTAAATTTACAATACCGATTGATTTAATCAACAACATGGTCATTTGAGGTAGGCATTTGAAATGTTCCTAGGAAGTAAGATGTTTTGGAAGCTATTTTGAGTTTCTGATTTGGATAGAAAACATGAACTTCGTCAAGAACCCTTGATGTTTTCTTGTTACATTTTAAAGTCATGCTGTGCCAGCCCTCTCGGATGTTCGATCGTAAACTTAAATTTGAAGTTTATCTTATTTACATTTATAGTACACCATGTATTTGATAAGCTTTCCAGGTTCTAAAAAATATCAAAATATTTTCAAAGCAGTTAATGTTAATTGAGTCCTGGTGTGGCGTCTGTTAAATTTAATAAGAATACTAAAATAGGCTTTTAGTGCTGCAAATATACGACTGTTCAACATACAGCTTAATTATATATCGTTGGAAAATTTCGTTCGGACTGTTAGCTTTTTTGACTTTAATCTTTTATAATTATGAAACAAACTGTATTGCAATAATGGCAGACAGATTTATTGTAGTGATGTTAAATATACCATTCTTGTATTTTAGAGTCGACATCAAGACAAAAGAACTTAAAGCAATTCAACGATTAAATAACTAAAATTCTTTGCTAAATTAAAAAAGTATTAAACCGTGGATTCGTTAATTTTTGTGGTTTTATTACAATTTCTGTTTTGCAGATTCGTGTTATTTTATGACTTGCTTTTTGCAAATTTAAAGCAAACTCTGTTGCATATCGTTACGAGATTTTTATTGTCCTGTAACCACTAGATCCACAAAATGATATAACACAAATAATAATAAGCACCTATATTATCCACTATGCCGTTCTAAATCACTAAGAAATAATTAGCATGGATGCATCAGAGAAAACCGAAACTTTGAACACAAATAAACATGTATTTCATCCCATGAAAAATGATAAATTTTTGAGCCACTTTTTACGATCAAGCAATAATGGGTTGTAGTAGATATCATTCATCTGTAAACATTCTTCTAAACGAGTGTCACACTGACACACCTCTCTTTTACAGAATTCTATATCATCTGTGAACAAATAAACACATAGTGTGAAATTTATGATATTGGTTTCCTTTCATTTTCCAATTGAAATTATCTAATATATAAATGATAATTAATTTCTATATTTCAATAATAATCTTAAAATAATTATGAACAAGTTTATCATAAATAACCTAACTAAATAAGGTTAAACTATTGCACACGCAAATACGATTCGACTTCGTTTTTGTTTAAGACTTTTTCGTTTATCAGAAATGAACGTTTTAAGTATTGAGTGCAATTTTGGACTGATATTTATATAAACAATCGGTGTAATGAAATTTCACAAAAGTCGTTTGCCATAGCATATAATGGCAATTTAATCTGATTTCTGCTCATTTGTGATATACATATAACCGCTGTTTCCTCCAAGACTACCATCTTTATGTGTTAAACATGATCTCTGCGGTACATCAACCTATCAACTTATGCGTTTACACATTGCTTAAAGCGCTTTCTCCAGGTTACATGGCCAACTAGTGATGCGTTATACATGATGATTTGTTAATAGTGAAATCCGGATAAATTTCAAACGAAACACTATTTGGCACCTTAAGAAGTGAACCGTTGTGTTACTGCAAATCAAGCATCGTTGAAAGTGTTTTTCTTGCATCAATTTATGCATTGCAATATAATAGTAACATTTGTATACTTACTACAAATTAATTTATGTGAAAGTAAATCAGTCCAAATGCCATAATCGGTCTTGATTGTGTTGCAAGTATCACCCGTCTTTAATGAAATAAGATGATAGCAATTGTCATGCTCATGACAGCAACTTAACAAAACCAAAAACATCATGATATACAGTTGACTGGGTATAAAAGCATTATCAAGTTTGTTGTTTTTGGGTTACTATAAAATTCGTATAGATGCAAGAGTCTGTTAATACATGTCCAGTGAAAGTAGTATCTAAAGAATTGCGGTTTTAAAATTAGAATTTTTAAACATTTACTGGGATAGCGGCCAAATAGTTCAAGAAGTTTTTCATGCAAGCCTGAATTGGCGAAATCGCTAAGAATAATTGATTTATAAATTCTTAACGCCAAGTGAATAAAAATTTAGCTATATTTAAGACTATAATAATGTTGTTTATAAATGTCTGCAATATTAATAAGAAATATGCCGTCGTTACCTACACATATTAACCGTTCCGTCTTGGTTCCAATGCTCGTTAAATACATACAGCATTAAACAAAATAATTCCGGCATACTATAATAACTCTTTCTGTTTATTTGAATAAATATTTTACAAAAGGATCATGTGATCAATGAACAGCCATGAGAGCTATGTTCCATTCTGTTTGTCATATGACAAATAAGGGCTACTTTAAATTAAAAAAAATGTTGTATGTTAATATAATAATATAACATACCTATCTATGGGATCCAAAACTGGACCAGATCCTCCGTCTCCACAATAATTGCCGTATCCAATATAATCTTTAATCGAGCGACCGATCATTTTTGCCAATTTAATACTTAACGACAGGTGCTTGAATTTGGAATCGCCATAAGTTGTATCTACATTATAAAAACCTGAGCTTAAACTACATTTACATAAGTAGGTAGTAACTTCCTAAGTCTAAGTTAATTATTAAATGTAGTCCTAACTGTGGTTTCCGCGATTTTGATCTTTAAAAATTACAGTTAGAACTTATCTCAGACACTACTATTTGTGAAACTGACCACTTAATTTCTGGTTAAAAATGTAACTAATCATTTTTAAATAACAAGTGCTATGTTAATATGCTTTTCATGAAGCCTGAAGTCCGAAGTCTCATTTGTTTAACTATGAAATTTATTGTACTGATCAAATCCTTACAATTGTTGAAATATGAACCAACAGGTCTGGATATTACAATAAATTTATTATTCAAACGGATATAACATATTATGAATCTGTTATAAAGGAACTGAAAAAGTGTAAACCTGATGTATTTATCAATAAACAATCACATATCTTTGCAGCAAAAAGTCCATGTCGAAAATCCCCTCTAAGACACCAATATACATACCCACTAATACCATAAGGGATATTATGACAACTTTTAAATATCCCAGCATCCTATAAAGAAAACAAGAATGTAACTTAAATATGAAAATAATTAATCTGAAGAAATTGGCACTACGGCATTATCACGCCGTGATAGTGGCCGAGGGCATTACCACGTACCACGGCCCACATTCTAATTATAGAGCAAACGGCTACTATGAAATAATACAGTCTAAAGCACATATAGTTTCTTAATTCTTCAATGATAATGCTACCTGAAAGTACTCGTGACAGTGGTATTGCCTCGTCTTTGGCTCTCGTATTATTAATGTTTCAGGCAATACCACTCTCCCATGTGCAGTCAACATATATATAGTTGTTTATATAGAGTGTCCCCTATATTAGCAACTATATGTAATTACTCACATGTTATATTTGTTATTAAGCAAACATGCTTGAATACGCGTGCAATGTTGGGTTAATAGTACATTAACTACGATGTCATATGAAGCAGCAATCAAATATTGATTAACAACAAATCAACTCATTAAATGCATAAACGATTAATAGTGCCTATGTCTGGTATAAATATTATGACATTTAAATGTACCATTGAAACGCACGACCACCCACTGCTATAGAGACTACACCATTAATTTTATGCAATGATATCAAAATTAAACTAAAATAATTGACACATTACCTGTTTCCTTCAGACTGCAGTTCCGAAGTGTGTATAAGAAATAATGTCTGGTTATATAAAAATTATAACCTTCAAATGTACCATTGAAATGCCAGAGCACCCATTGTTACAGAGACTGCATCATCAATTTTACATGGGGCCTCGGTGGCCGAGTGGTTAAGATAGTTCATCTACTATTAATCACGTGGTCTGTCAACACTAAGGTTTTGAGTACGATTCTCACTCCAAACAGGTGAACTCGACTCCAATCATAATTGACAAGGATTGCCGGTTTTTCTACCGCATGTCGGGGATTTTCCTTGTACTCCGGCTTCTTCCCCCCAATAAAACTAGAAACCATAATATAGCTGTAAAACTGCAAGAAGTGGCGCTAAACACTTCAAATAAAAAACAAAAAATCAATCGTATTCAACAATATCAAAATTAATAAAAAATAATTGACACATTACCTGTGTCCGTCAGACGGCGGTTCAGAATGTGTGTAAGAAATTTTCCTACAAGTTAAATATGAACAATATTACCTCTGGCAAACAACAAAAACGTTTAGTTTGATCGCATGTCATTCACAGAAATGTAGAACATGTTTATTTGGGTCACAGTGGGTAAAAGATAAAGACAATCTTAAAATATCATACCATATGGTTTCCTTATTTAAAACTTTAGCTGTTTATTGGTTTCAGTCATCTGAATTTCGAGTCAATGTCAAATCCATGTGCTAACCTGTTTTTCTCTATAGTATATCATAATCTAGAAAGAAATCTATTCTTAAACGACAAAGTGTAATGCTGTATTTTCCAAAATTGCATGAGTACTCAACAATTTTGCTGTCTTGTTTTAAATTAATCCACATGATGCTTCTCTTGAATTGCAATATGCCGATAAATCCCTATTTTATAGTAAAATGAGAACCAAGTGTGGAAGTCAGTGGTACTACTTTTCCTTTCTTAAATTGACAACAATCTTACCTGGCAAATGTGGGACAGTTAAATTATGTAATAAAAATAAACGAAAATTATATTCAAGGTGAAAACTAGCACAAAACTAAAAGCCAGATTCGGAGCAATAGTAGATGAAGGAGCGGAATTTTAATTGCCTCAAGCAAAGAAGGTACATTGAGTGATAACTATGGCGAGAAAAATTATGCAATCCGTCAGCTGTGACTACTCGTAACGATCGTGTTGGTAGCCTCTTTTAAAAAAAGTACACTGTTTGCATATTAAATTTCATAATACACCATGGTTTGGATCAGCTTAACAGGTTCTGAGAAAATGTCATCAGATATTTTTCAAAACGGTTCTGTGTTAACCAATAAATGTAATAGCAAAATACGGATTATTAATGGACCAGTCAAAATAGACAATCCACAAATTCTAAGAAAACGGCAAACTTGAGAACCAACCACAAAAATATTGAAACTTCAGAAATGGTCCTTACGGTACAGGCCTTTCAAAAGAAATGGTGGATTAACATGTTGTATGGTATTCCAAACCCCCGCTTCCATTACTCTAGTGTGTAAATAGATGTGTTGATAAAAATGGCTGGATATTATACCCACTAAGTCATGCTGCAGCCTGTGTTAAATATCCAATAAAAATACCACTATGGGCTTTTTAAAATACTGTCTTATGAGCTTGCGATCAAGGTCCTCACCATGACTCGGTTGATCATTATAGAAAATACGTCTCTAAAATGCAATTGGACATTTTCGATCAGTTATATATAGTCTTTCCTTTTTCCTGGATTTTACTTTTTACTATGCGTTACGATGAGTAACTCGACGAATGTCTAATTACAGGTAGGAAGTACTTATTTCTTTTAGTTGGGATCTGTTTATCTAATTTTTGTTTTTGTGTTTTTGGTTTTATTGTATATGTATGTCTTAATCCGGATTTTTATAATTGTCTCTTCACTTTCTGTTCATGTTGTTAGGTCGGTTTACTTTTATTAAGGTCTTTCCCTTCCACAGAAGGAAAGACCTTACTGTATTTCGTCTGATTATTATTATTATTGTTGTTCTTCTTTTCTGCCATCAATTGACGAAAAGTGTCGCGACATATCTTTTCGATACTTGGTACCATTATTTGGTCATACCGGTACTCGCCTTAGCCGACCCTGTGAAACCGATCTATTTTTAGTAACGGAGTTATCTGCCCCAGACCGGAAAACCTTGTGCACAGATCTCCTCCTAAACCATAACCGGTATCAAAAATCTGAAGTGTGGAAAATGTGGCTGGACTCCTGGCGACATGTCATCACGCAAAAAATTTCTTTTCGATCCACTTCCTGTTTACGCGATTTTGACGCGAAATTTGTCGAAAACGTCAAAGTTGTCGGATTTACACAAAACTTGGTTTTCACGTAGATATGAGGGTCCTAATAACATATATCGGATCAAAATGTTTTTTCGGTCCACCATTTTCAAAATGGCCGCCATTGAAATTTTGTTTTCGCTATAACTCGAAAACCATAACAAATTGAAGCAGACAATATATCAGAAAAACGTTCTTCTCATTGAAATCTACATTTGATATATAGTGTCGAAAACTGTGCGACAAACCGTTTTCGAGGTTATGGCCCTTGACACGTTTCAGCTAAATTTTGTTTTCAATATAACTCAAAAACCATAAAAAATTGAAGCAGACAATATATCAGAAAAATGTTCCTCTCACTGAGGTCTACATTTGATATATAGTGTCGAAAACTGTGCGACAAACCGTTTTCGAGGTTATGGCCCTTGACATGTGTCGGATAAATTTTGTTTTCGAAATAACCCAAAAACCATAAAAAATTGAAGCAGACAATATATCAGAAAAATGTTCCTCTCGTTGAGATCTACATTTGATATAAAGATTGAAAACTGTGCGACAAACCGTTTTCGAGGTTATGGCCCTTGACATGTGTCGGCTAAATTTTGTTTTCGAAATAACCCAAAAACCATAAAAAATTGAAGCAGACAATATATCAGAAAAATGTTCCTCTCATTGAGATCTACATTTGATATAAAGGTTCGAAAACTGTGCGACAAACCGTTTTAGAGGTTATGGCCTTGACCAGTTTCGGCTCAATTTTGTTTTCGAAATAACTCAAAAGCCATAAAAAATTGAAGCAGACAATACATGGGAAACTGAATCGGGATCACTAACTAAATTTAAATATCATATTGTATGACCGGAAGTGACATTTTGTCCATAGCAACCAATAAATGTCCTTAGCAACCATACATTTTCTGACTTAGGACCACTTGCTTTGTTCACTAAAACCATGGTAACTGACCGTAAAGTCATTAGCAACTATATACCTAGACATAACACTACAAAATGCAGGGAAAGACCTCACATTTGTTCTCTGAACAAATGACTTTTCATTATTATATTGTTTGTTTGTTTGAAAGGTGTTTTAACGCCACTTTCAGCAATTTTTCAGCTATTTCATGGCGTCCAGTTTTTATTGGGGGAGGAAGCCGGAGTACCCGGAGAGAACCCTCGACCTGCGGTAGGAAAACTGGCAATCCTTGTCAATTAAGATTGGAGTCGAGTGCACCCTGTCTGTTTATTATTATAAGTTGTTGCGCTATTTCGTGAATTTATTGCCTGCTTGTGCAAATGTAAAGCACGTGGTAAGTTGTATTTCGTTCTGAAATTGTTGTATTAGCTTGTAAGCACTAGATCAACGAAAAAATAACACAGATAATAATAAATAAATCCACCTTTTACGTCCTAAATAACTTATATGTATTAAGTATGGATGCGTCGGAAAGAAAACTAAACAAAGCACACAAATAAACTTGTTGAAATGTTTAATTTCGTCCAAGAAAAAAGAATGCTACATTTTTGAGCCCCCTTTTACGATTTACCATCAATGGGTTGTAGTAGATATCATTCATTTGTAGACATTCTGCTAAACGAGTGTCACACTCACATACCTCTCTTTTACAGAAATCCGTATTATCTGTGAAAGATAAGCATAGTTTAAAAATTAAATATGACTTTGTTTTATTTTTGATTGAACTAAAATAATCTCTTATAAGAAAGAGATGACAAAAGTAATGTATTCCCATATTTCAATAATATTTTAATCCTTATTAGAAAGTTTAACATGAACAATCAATCTAAAATGTCGTAGAAGAACAAACAAACAAGTTTCTACGAACCTCTAATTCTACAGTATTTGAATAGAATTTCCTGCTGATATTTATTTACTACTCAGTATACATGAATTTCATAAAGCCAGTTGCAAACATAGTATGCAACAACGATTTAAACTGATTTCAGATACTTAGCTCTTGGTAGAGAATTTACATTGTTAGTTAAAATCCGTCCTAATTCTAAACAAAAATATAATAACAAAACTGAAGAAGATATTGCCAACAGACTTGACCCTTAAATAGCAAATATATGGATTTTGTATTTTTTAACAGGCAATAGGAAGAACTGTGAATACTTCTTTGCAGATGTGTTTTGTATTTTAATAAACCAGAATTTTTATTACATTTCAGTACATGACATCCCATACCTCGGTAAAACCATAGAAACAGCTTCATCTACATTAATCTTAGACTCATACCTCTAATGTGACGCTAATGACCATCTTAGCTCAAGAGTTTACAACAAACGAGACGATTTCGTTAATTTAAACAAAAAATATATTGTTCTCACTTATGCAGCAATATTCCAGGTTCCCCTGCATACGGCGTTTATATTTCCCAATTGATCATTTATTCAAGAGCTTGCAGTGAGTATACAATTGTTTGCAAACGTCATATACTTCTTCGAGATAGACTTATAAACCAAGGTTACAAGAAAACACAACTCGTCTGCGCCTTTAATAAGATTTAGTATATATACCATCTACTTGTCGCCAAATATTCTACATTGTTTAAAATTCCTTGCATAGTGATTGTGATGCAATGATTTTTTGGATTACTGACTAATGGTGTATGGTACCCAATCCTTTTCATCAACACACCAATTCATAATCGAAACTCGAAAGGGTGTCGTTTATTACGTAGAAATATCTTACAATTTCTAAGGACCTGGTTTCATCTGTTGTACTCTTGTTTACTGACCGCCACGACATATCTAAAAACGTGTCCTATGGATTCTTCGACCTCCTGTCGTTGTTAGTGGTGTAATATTTCTAAAAACGTTACCTTTTGCGTGTTGTTTTACTAGTCGTCTTACTAGTCACTGTGTTTGAGGGAACATTATAGAAGGCGCTCTCTCCTAGTACTCTGGTCTACTGGTCGTTGTGATATATACTTGATACAGCTGTTTCCTGCTGGTAGTCTAGAGTACAGTTTAGATGTAATATTAAGGATCTTGCTGGATACTTTGACCTACTTGTTGAAGCCAGAACATTGCTAAAAGCGTTTTCTCCCAGTATCTTTGCCAACGTGTCATGCTTTAAACATGATCATTTGTTAATGCAAAATTCGATGTTAGCTTTCGGTTGTCGTGCATATAGTAACATGCTTTTCAGCAAAAAACATTAACGAACGCGCGCACAAATCCAGTCAATACAAACAAACCAACTGATATGATGCATCATAAGCAATTTTATGTTACTGCACATCAACACACTTATGCACAAATTGGTGTTTTACATTTTTTCTTACACGAAACTATGCGCTAAAATATAACTGTAACATGATACTTACAGCAAATTAATTTGAGTGAAAATAAATCAGTCCCAAAGGAATAATCAGTATTGATTGATTTGCAAGTATCGCCAGACTTATCAGAGATAAGATGATAGCAATTGTCATGTTCACGACAGCAACTAAAGTGACAAAAATCATGATATTTTACACATGACCGGGTAAAAAGGCAATAGCTTTTGTGTTGTCTCTTAAATATTAACAATAATTGTCCAATTAAATACCTACAAATGTAGGGTTCTTCAGTGAATGGCCGATTTCTGGTACAGATAACCCAGTATATTCATCTGAATGCATTGCGTCAACCGATCAAACGCCTGACACAAGAACGTTGATGTTGTTACATAATGTTCTTGTTTCGGGCGTTCTTATTGGATGTCGAATACTTATCAATAGAGAGTCCCAATGATATCATATTGTGATAATTGTTGGTTTACCGAGGAAAGTTACTGTTTTACGCTTTTGGGGAAGCACGTGTGTGAATGAAATTTGTATCGCTCGTTGAAGATCACACGTTCTTTTCCAAAAACGGTATTAAAAACATATTATAATAGTTTAACCAGTAAAAATTACAATTTAAAAAGGGGCAATTTTGAATTGAATGTGTGTATTTTTTAAACAACTTACTTCGATAAAAGAATAATATAAGTAAATAGTAAATTAAGGTACTACAATATATATTTTTTTATACAGAAAATATTAATACAACTACTTCTCAAACTACATAGAGTACTCGACATTAGTTCGTATACTCGACATTGCTATGAATGATTAATTTATTGATTGGTTGTTTAACATCCAGTGAGCAGTATTGCAGCTTTATTAATTGAGGAGTATTTCAGCTATATTCAGTACTATAATAGTTATATAACATTTGAGTGAAAACAGGAGAGTACAAAATACCTCGTCTATACATTTCAGAAATATTACTACTATTTAACGAAAGACTCTATCGTTTGTTACATGGATTAAACGTGACGCATTGGTTCCTATAAAAGGTAAATAAAAACCATCCATTTTTTACATACTGTCTGTTTATTTGGATTAGTATTTGTTACAAAGTATCACGTGTTCAATAAACAAGCATAAAAGCTATCTTCTATTCTTTTTAGTCATTTGACCAATGAGGGTTATTTTAAAATAGCCTGTTTGTAAGTTTACATTATATGTACACTTACTTATCTATGGGATCTAAAACAGGACCAGATCCTCCTTTTCCACAATAATTGCCGTATCCATTATAATCCATTGTCGATCTACCAATCATTTTGGCAAGTTTATAACTCAACAAAAGATGCTTTAATCGAGAATCCCCTAACGTTGCATCTACAATATAAAAGCCCATATTTCATTCGAAAACTGAACGTCAGTTTTGGGGTCGACTGATTTATTAGCCAGACTGATTGCGATCTTTGGTTTCAAAAATTTGAAGAATGTGGAAAAACCAATAACTGTAAATGAATCATGCCTTTCAGAAAATATATTTCAAAAATTTTCTTTACATTTGTCATATAATTAGTTTTTTATACAAGTTATCATAATTCAAATAAAACTGGTTTCAGAGCATTTTTTGAGGAGTTGAGCACTGAAATGTTAAGTTTTCTAAAAGTTTATATAGAGAATAGAATAAAAAAAACACTAAAATAAAATATTACAAATATTCTGTAAAATGACATTTTCTGAATTTTTATATAATGTCAAGCAATTGATATACATTTTAGTGATTGAAAACAATAGAGGTCTCTGAGTTTAATTTTTTGTCTGTTAGGAAATAACTGGTCAAAAAGTGCTTAAAATTGGTATTTTTTAGCCAAAATTACCTCATTGTTAAAAAATTCATTTTCATTTTTTTTGCCAATACCGAACTCATTTATGCGAAAACTTTTTTATTTCAACCATACATAAATTGAAGTAATAATATAGGTATAAAACTTTCATTATTAGTAGAAATGTTATGGAAATTAAGAGTTAATAATGACAGAAATTATTATTAAATTTAACATAAATGTTCTATCTGTTTTTAAAATTTCACAAAAATTGGAGGCTGGTGACCTGCATCCCTAGGGTTTAGATAAATATCTGAAAACAACTAATTGAATGGTTTCTGAAATTAAAATTGTCTATATAAAATATTCTACTTCCTTTGATCAGCGATTTTATATAGTCTTTGTTTTGATTGAATTAATCAGTCTTGGCGTTGATATTTTACAATAAAATGTATTTTAGATCAATATCTTTTTGTGTTTCAAAATCCAAACCATGTGGATGTCTGTGTTTATTGTATTCTGATTTCATTTCCCATATAAATTCCTTATGTAATATTGTACATTATTTGGTCGAGCATTAACATCATATGTGTGATGTAACAATAAATGCTGCAGGTCTTTGAATAAGCAGCCAGTTCTCAAATTATATAGTTCTCTTATAACAGTCAATAGTCTCATTGGTTTAAGCAAGAAAGTTTTTGTACATTTGAAGTCCTCAGATTCCTCAAATATTGAAACACAAGTCGGATTATAACAATGAATTTAATATTCGAAAGTTACAATACTAGTTTGAATCTGATTGTTTCTAAAAGAAATGCAAATGTTTTTCTTATTACGTGTATATACGTGCAGTAATTTTTGAATAAAACAATATAACACAATATCGTTGCAGCGAAAAAACCATGAGACATTAAGAACACCAAAATACATACCTGCTAATACAAGGATTGACACGATGATAACTCTGAAATATTTCGCCATCCTATTCAGAAAATACTAATGTGAATAGCGATGAAGTATAGAATTTATCGTAAAATTACACGGACAGTGTTAGACTGATAGAACAATAAAACATAAATTGTATTATCAACTTCGCTAAGAGAATAATTTTGATGTTGATATAACTTTTATAGCAAACTCGGCATAAACTTAAATAAACACTAAAGCAATATGTTCAAAGTCATAACCTTGTCAATAAATACATATAAGCGTCACACAGTTAATCTCTACCATTATGCAACACAAATGAATTTGCCTTTCCAAGTCCCGATATTGACTGACCAGATTGTATAATAAATCGCATACACGGCGGGTGCCGTTACTGATGCAAAAATCTCTTACCCTTTCCAGAGCACATGGTTTCGTTTTTGGCTTTTATAGTGTTTGTGTTTTCTTTCAATTTTAGATTTTTCTGTTTTGCTCGAGTCAGTTTTTAATCCAAATGTTACCTATCCAGAAAAAACTTTATTGACAAACATCAAATGCAATATTTTGACAACTAAAGCTTTTTCATTAGTGTCTATCGCTTTTATGAACACATAACAATCAACAAACTGAAAATTCTAATTCACTGCGCAAGTTTGCATTATTTGTTGTCTTTGTCGTTTAACTAACGATGAAGACCTGCTTGAATACGTTATTGTGTATACTTAAAAGCAGTATCACCTATTTGATTCATAGCAAGTCAACTCATCAGATGCAAATATAATAAATAAATTTCTGGTTATATATGAAAATTATACGTTTTAATGTGCAGTTAAAAAGCAGAAACGTCAACACTTATAGAGACTTCAGCGCCGATTTATGCCATTATATCAAAATTAAACAAAAATAATTTAAAATATCAGTATTACCTGTTTCCGTCGGACGGCGGACCACAGTATCTAAATCGTAACGTAACTGAATCAAACCCAACTCGAAGAGATGATCCTGTGCATAGCCCTAGTTAAATATAACCTCTGGCACAAACGTTTTGATCGCATGTCATCGACTGACACGGATATGTAGAGCTTGTTGACTTTGGGTCATAGTGGACAAAGCTGCTATATTGTTCTCCTTTTTTCCATTATACCTTGGATAAAATAAATCCATCCCCATGTTCTAAATAAAGTAATCAATTATTCGGTACCTACATTTTTTGCCGTGTAATAATGATTAGTAGAGATTTTAAAAGTACAAGTACCGGACGACATATTCAAATAACTGTCTTTTCGCTAACAATGTAGAGAAAGAGATAAGGAACAGACATAATCAAATAATGCATTTTCCTGGTAGGGGTTAAGTCCACTTTAGGATAGTATTGTAAATACAACCGATCATGTCACTGTAAATTAAAGCAGAAGCACTACGCTAATAGTTCGTTTTTGGCATGAACCATTTCTTGACATGGTTTATACCCCTTTACGCCTTCCTCCACTCATCATTTAGGGGAGCTTATATGACGAAGACACGAATTAAAGATCATATAACATAAAGCCGTCACGGATGTTCAACTAGGTAGTATTTGTTGTCATGGTCGTGTTTTCATGTAGTGGAAATGCCTCTAGACACTTTTTAGTAAGTAAACTCTCTGCAACTATTAGTCCTTTTTTTCAAGGTTAATCAGATGAGAGCAGTCATAAACATAACATTGATATGGCCTATTGCATGAGGCTTTCATCTTGGGGAAAGTAGACGTAACAGTACTTTAACCTAATTGAAGGCACCGAATAATGTTAATTGGCAGTTATATGAGCAACATATAATTGTAATGTGACCAAGTGCTAAGATTCTGTTTGTTTAGTATCATGCAGCTGGAGAGAGAGAGAGAGAGAGAGAGAGAGAGAGAGAGAGAGAGAGAGAGAGAGAGAGAGAGAGAGAGAGAGAGAGAGAGAGAGAGAGAGAGAGAGAGAGAGTGAGTGTGTGTGTGTGTGTGTGTGTGTAGTCTTAATCCTTTTTTGTGCCTTTTTTATACAAATGACGTGCACTCCATTTAATCGTTTATATCCTACCAAATAAATTTTTCACGCCGGTTAAATATGCCCACGTAGTCGTATTTTCTGTTATGTGTTGTTGTGGAATTCTTTGTTCTGCATTTTAGTTGTTAATTGCTTTGTGTGATTGCTTAGTTTATCTCATCTTTATATAATTATATTCTTCAACTAGAGGTGATCCTGTTCAGTTTCCTAGTAAACGTGCAAGAGGGAGGTACACCCCTCTCCCCCACCCTGAGACGGAAGCCACGCGAATACAATTTAAGATAGTCAATTCAACAAAACATATCGTCGATTGTCAGTTTTATTTTACATTTCTCCGATTTTACGTGGGGACACCTACAGGTAGAACACTGGAAAATTCGAATTAGATCAGACCAACAGGTTCGAAATTTGTTGACAAAAAAAACAGTGCAACCAAATGATTTTTGCTTACAAGTAGCTACGCCACTGAGTCTTTTTGAACAGTTTTCATGAAAACACTAATCTTATGACGTCTCAATTACGAAGGAATCAAGTTTAAATGTGTTTAAAAAACCGGTAGTATACAGTTATTAAACGGCACTGAAGAATGCAGCGATTTTAATTGTTCTTGAAACACTGATTTTTACCCGACGTGGCAACACAGAGAAATAATAAAGTATTTGGAGACAAGTTAAGTCGACAAATCCAGCGGTGTTTTTTTATACTTAACACAATTAAGATATGATAGTACGTAAAAGTCAAGATTAAGTAATGTGATCATGTATTTTGTAATATAGCAAATCGAGCAAAAAGCAATCAGTAAAATTAAGATCAAATCAAACACTTCACGCCTTTAACTCCAAATATGAAAAATCCTGCGAAATACTAACAACGTAGGTCAAATAAACTTCAATAGGCCACAACTTTATCTCCACATATAGAAAACCGCAGGAAATGTAACAGAATTTCTATTTACCGTAGTTCTAAACATAAAACTTCCCATTTCACGTTTATTTTTATCCCTTTCATCGGTCTTTTACATTTGTTATTATTATTTGAAATGCGAGGTTTTATCTGTCAGTTGAATTTTCTCGGAGCAATACTTTTTTAGAAGTTCTGCATATTTTTATATTTTAAATATAATGAAACTAACATAAACACAAAGACTATACTTGTTTTCAATGAATTCTATGTTCAATTAAGTAATTCATGTTTGAAAAATCAAGGCGAAATTTTTCTGAGAGCTGACATTTTAAATTTAACGGTAATCAAGTTATATATAATAGTAGAACAAATACAATTTGTCGTAATTGTAACAAATGAAAAATTCATTTCGTCAAAAACAAAGCCATAAGATTAATGGGAGTGAAAGAATACCTAAAATAAAGCTTCAAACGTGCAAATTTAGATATTTGTCCTTCAAGTTGATCGCAGTTTGCATTGCTGTCCAAACTTTTTTCATATCAAAATTGTTGTGGAATTTGCCCACGGAAAAATTCGTTTAAAGATGAAATCTGGGATTTCCATAAAAACATAAAATATCATCATTAGATAAAAAATGTTCAAAAATAAACATATAATGGGAGGTTTTATTAATAGAACTACTATTTACCGGTGAATAGAACATTGTAGGTACAATTCAACGGTTTATGAGACTTTAAAAGACAAATTGGTTAAAATAGAATTGTTATTGTCATAAAATTATGTAGAAAAAAAGTATGAGGGTATAAAAATTGAATATATCTCCAACTCTCGTGAAGGTTTAACGTTCAATTACCCTAAGCCAATGGCTGATTGAAATAAAATCACTTGAGCTGGTCTTAATTCCAAGGAAAATTGTTCTGACCTTTTGCTTTGTTCGACATTAAATATACTGTTGTATTACCTAATACACCTTTCCACAACATTGACTATACCAAGTATGGTGAAGTTTTTAAATATTATCATCGGCATAATAGAATATTTGTTTCAAGAAAACGGTAATATTTAAAAACCCTGTAATAGTTTTACTCTTAGGTAATGAACAAAAATAGAATCCCAATTTTTTCTTATTTTTTACGCATTTCTTCAAGTATTAAAATGTTGACGTAAAAATCTTTATAAAATAAAAAAAAACAGAACATTATTAATGTCGGATATTATTAGTCAAATTATTCATTGTTTTCCTGATAAAAAATTAGTGTGTGAGCTTTGCTAATGAACCAATAGCGTCCATTCAGGGACCGATCATTTAACTTGCAATGGGGGGGGAGGTCTTGGTTTTTGTCCTTAAAAATATTTTGAAAATGATTTTTTATGAAAAAAATATTTTGGAACTAGAGGGTAAAAAAATATATTGTGAAGAAGGATTTCTGCTATATAAAATAATGCCAATAATGAAAAAAAAATTCTGTCGCGACGCCTTCAAAAAATAAATATTTTCTGACCAAAACAAAAAACCAAGGCCCCCCGCCCTTCAAGTTAAATGGTCTGTCCCTTAATATCATTCGAAATGGTCTTGTCTTGTTAGGTAATAGAATCTTTAAATCCTAGTTTTAAGATAGTTTAAATACTAGTACACCATAGATCTACATGTATAAACATTTCAAACGTACTACATGTACTTTCACATGTCCTGGTTTCCTGCCGATATCTCCTAACTACACCTATAAGATAATCTAATTGTGTCGTTTGTTTATCAATTTTTATTTTGCCTTCGTCAGTGCTGTGAGGAATGGAAGGACGCCGGTATTATGAATACATTGTAGTAGGTTGTGGTGGGATAGGGAGTGGAGCTGTGTACTGGTTATCTAAAAGAGCTGGACCAGGTACTTGCTTTATATCAAAACTAGTTCAATGTTGTCAACAAGGCAGTTACCTGTATAAAGGTGTTTACAATCTAATTTTATACAAACTGAATGTTTATGTATCTTATATACACTGGTACATACGTTTCAGAACGGTAGACGCAGTTGTAAAGAAAAGCGTTTTAAAGCTGGCCCTTAATAACCCAGATCCTTGTTGATACCGGACGAACAATTAGGTCCCATTTTCCCCTTGAAGTCCATTGTTAATTTAAAATTTAACCTGTTCAAACCGGACCTCGTGTTTCCTAATAACAACTCTTTAAATTCAATTTCACCACACATTTCTAATGAAATTGATCTGTTATAACCGGTTAATTGACTTTTTTATTAAATTAAAATTAAACCTGTTCAAACCGGACCTCGTGTTTCCTAATAACAACTCTTTAAATTCAATTTCACCACACATTTCTAATGAAATTGATCTGTTATAACCGGTTAATTGACTTTTTTATTAAATTAAAATTAAACCTGTTCAAACCGGACCTCGTGTTTCCTAATAACAACTCTTTAAATTCAATTTCACCACACATTTCTAAATGAAATTGACCTGTTATAACCGGTTAATTGGCTTTTTATATGTATCGATAGCTATCCAAACATTGTAATTTGCATTACAGAACATACGCAGTAATGGAGACATAACTGGAATTATTGATCAGCAGTTACAGATTGTGTTCTGTCACTTAAATACATTAAGCTACATCGGATCTTACCAATAGACTCTGCCTCTTACACTATTGTACTTTCTTCTGTCCGACATTCCGACAGCGTACTAAGATAGAACTACACTAAAGCTAACACGATTTTCAGATCTTTGAATTAAAAGACAAGGCATAGAACCGACAGTTCTCCCACAAATATAGCAAGCGAACGCGCTTTACTATTGGCTATGGCACACTTTAGAATGCACGCATACAAATAAGTGATGCTATTGGATGAGGACCACATTTCATTTTTGTCATAATAGGTGTTCATTTACTTAATATTTAGGTTGAAAATAAATGGTTAAACTTCGTTTTTCTGCATTTAAATTTTTTTATCGTAGATGTTCTTGGCCTTGAGCAGTTCCAACTAGGTCACGATAATGGTGGATCGCAGGATCACTCAAGGATAATGTACGTTTTGCAAATGTGAAAAAACCAATTACACAAATAATGAGAATGTAACACTAAAGTATGTGCAAATAAGCAAACAACAGACGTCTCTCATATGGCTGTCATTGTTGGCAACTGTAAAATAATGAACAAAATATTTATTTATCAAACATAACTCTGTTGGAATATAACAAGTTGTCAAACAAGCAAATGTCTTGCAATACGTGTACGACATTAAATGAAATAATTTTTTACACAAAACTAGAGTTAAAACAGTAAAATTCAGAATTTGTAATGAAAAAAACTTTTTAATACCGTATTATATTGTCTTTTAGTCGATTAACTTATCACGACAACAGATACACAAAATTAACTCCGGATACTTTTAAAGCGTAAGTATCTAGTATTGTACAAATATTTTTATATTTTCAAATACCGCCATGTTTAATCACGAAATATCATTAAAATCTTTTAGCTAATATTAAAAATCAACAATAAAGACGAATCTCTTTACATTTCAAGATACATGTGTCATAATTTTGCTGTATTATTTATTAAATGTACAAGAAGTCTTAAACTCGCTTTTGCTTTATCTGTTTTAATAATATACTCTTTGGGATGAACAAGTATTCTAATAGTGCTATGAGTAATTATTTTCTTTTAAGTTGTCTCAATACTCTATGGCTAGAGAATCAAAAAGGTGAAATGAAATCATAAATTTAATAAAAAAACAATAAATTTCGTTTTATTTATTTTTTTTTTACAAAAGTTGGGAAGAAGTTGAGAAAGAATCCGGTTTGCAGCTAGTCCATGTAACAGGCGGAATAAATTTTTCAAGGAAAGGAGAAATGGAACACATAGTAGACAAGTATGCTAAAGCCATGAGCGAAAACAATATCAGGTAAGGTTTCGGTTCATACCGGAAGCCCGAAAGACAAATGTCTCGCTAATGTCATAAAACTTCAAACATTAACGTATAGTTGAAACACATGAATATCAATAGACTAAGTCTTTATCAAAGATGGCTACGTAGTATGAAATTTAGTCTACATTTTGAGGTCAGATTGATTGAGAGAATTGACAATCTATATGATTTCATTTATTTAGCATGTGCTTTACATTTGCCACCATTTCAGTTAATTATAAGTTTAATCTTTTTAAAAATATTTTATTAAGCTTCGAAAGGCTAACAGGATCACAGATCAAGGCTAGATTTCCACAGTTTGAAATTGACGATAGCTACGACTGTGTGTATCAGCCAGTGGCTGGACTTGTAGATGCAGCTTTGGCCAATTCTGTTCATATACAACTGGCTAGAGGAAATGGTGCAACTATTTTAGAAAGGTGTTCTGTGACCAAAATTGAAAAGACGTCGGACGGAAATATGTGGGTAATACTAATATTATCTTATTTAAATTGTTGTAAGAACAAACTTATACCAATTGTAATAGTGTTTCGTTTATTATGAGTTGACAGACTATAAGTTATTCCGAAACAAACGCAACGAGTTGGCAAAAATTCCTTCAATAGAAATTCGCAAATCTGCAATTTAGTCCTCTTGCTCATTTTCCCCGATTGATTGATTGAATCGTTGTTTTCCGACTAGCAAGCAGAAAATAATACAGTAAGCAAGCTATATTTAATTAAATTGGATCTTCGCAAGTCAATACTTTGTCTCCCCCTTCAGCTATCAAGAATATTTTGTAAATGTGGCACGCCTTGATGCAGTTTCAAAATAAGAAAGTACACATTCAAGGCTTCCAAGGTTACTAGAAAAGAAGTGGATCGAATACAATCACACCATTAAACGATTTTAAGTTTTAACAAGAGTTTATACTTCAAACAGACGTCACAATTTAGGCCCAAAATACGTTTATCTATATTGTTAAATGAAGTCATAAAACACAGCAATTATCTTAATATTTTAAGGTTCATACCACGAAAGGAGTTTTTCAGTGTCGGCGACTTATTGTAACGGCAGGTGCGTGGATTAATCATGTGCTTGGATCCATAGGTGTTCACATCCCTATCACCGTGACACAAGAACAAGTTACATATTTTGCTACGCCTCATGTGAAAGAATTCACAAAAGCTAAGTAAGGAAAGTGTTTGTCAGTTTATTGAATTGTACTTTATACCAAATGTTCGAATTTTGATGGTTATATTTAACTCAACTGAGACTAAATAAAACAAATGCGTTTCTTTTCGGTGTCTGTTCGAGTACATTTTCAATATTTTATTTCATTTTGCTAATTGTATACGCATAGCATCTTTGTTTTTCAAATGTTTACTACGTTTTAACTTCTTAATACAGTGCTACTCACAATAGCCCATCTTTATATCATACCCTGTAACAGAGCACCACGAAAATCATTTTGTTGATTAATAGTTAAGTAATTTAATTCATGGGAATATTATCATTTGTTTAAATTATCAACTCCATAAAATTTAAAATAATACCTATACTATCACATCAATTGAATTATGGTTTAAATACAAAGTTTACGCTTAAACTAGTTCGATATAGACAAAAATAATGTAAATAAAACGTTTAATAAGGGATGTCATTCTGACGAAAATTTTAATACTTTTTGACCAACTATTTCCCAATATACCAAAATTAAACTCGAAGAATGCTATTTTTCGTCATCACTAAAATGTATACCAAATGTTGTACATTATGACATTATAACATATTCAGAAAATGTTCAACTAACATAATTATATGTAAATCATTATTTTTTACATTTTTTGTTCTTTTCTTTCTACAATCCTTAAGGAAAACGTGAATTCTGGTGATCATCCCCTCTGTAAAAAGCTCCGAACCGCTATTTTTTTAAATTGAATTATGGTTACTTGTTTAAAAAAAGACTACGGACATGGCAAGTTTGAAGAAAATTTATTGATAAATTATTTTCAGTATAAGTGTCCTAACCACCTACGTATTTTCTGTATTTTATATAATAATTTTGGCCAAGTTATTTTATGTTTATGGAAAATTGATTGATTGATTGGATGTCTGCTTTACGTCCAGCGAGCAGTATTTCAGCTATATTCAGGACAGGAACAAGTTAACAGACAATAAATCAACGGAAAATGGGGGTGGGATGTGTCACAGGGAATACAATTTTGACTGCCACTGGTAAAGTATGGAGTTTTGGGTAGGGGCGGAAAATGTAAAGACTGCAAAATTGTCTGTTATTTGTCTTTCTCTGGTATTCTTTAGATTTCCTATATGGATTTATCATGCCCCAAAGCACGATTTATACGGACTACCAATCCATGGCAACTCTGGTAGCAAGATAGGAATAGATGCTGCTGGACCTGCCGTTACTGTGGATACAAGGAATTATCAACCTGATCCTGTTAGAGAAAAAGCATGTGTAGATTTTCTACAGAAAACTATTCCAAGGGTAAGACACATTTGGTATAGAAAATAAATTGCCTTTTGCATCTTTATGAACATAGTATCCACTCGTATGCAATGACCTAAAAGCAGGTATTCTTTACTCGGGCAAGGTTTGGAACCAAATTAATATGGCAACAACTTAATGCAATCTAAATCAATCTTTCACTAGCTCCGCCACTTTTTGTATTGTCGCTGTGTCCGATAATAGAAAAAAATTGTGGGGGCATTTTATTTACCCTATATAGAAGTTCAAAAGCAAGTGCGATTATACAGGTAAATGCATTTACGAGTCCATTATTAAAATTAATCTCAAAACACTATAAATTTCATTTTTCTTACCTTTACCTTTAGTAATTTTTATCCAGCAATTGTTATATAAATGAATATATAAAAGGTAGATTAATTTTGGAAACAACAAAAATCATCTTTTATCCATTATGTTCAATTTGCAGTCCCTAGGGCCACTTATGTACACAAAGACATGTCTTTACACTATGCCCCCAGACCGCCACTTCATAGTTGATGATTGTGCCATGTATGGATGGAATAATGTCATAGTTTGCTGTGGTGCTGGCCATGCTTATAAGTAGGTATTCTGATACTGCAGTTTTTGGTTTATAGTTTTTTTTTCAGAAATGCCACTGGACTGTTTAAAAGACTTAATTTCCCATGTATTTTGTGTTTGTTTGAATGATGTTTAATGCCACTTTCAGCAATTTTTCAGCTTTATCATGGTGTCCAGTTTTGCATGATGTGGGAGGAAGCCCGAGCACCCAGAGAAAACCCTCAACCTTCAGTTGGAAAACTGGCAAACCTTATCAGTCAAGATTGGAGTCGAGTTCATCCTGTCTGCAGTAAGACTTGAACCCACAACCTCTACCTTAACCACTCGGCCACAAGGCCCACCATGTATTGCATGCTTATTAACAACAGTCAATTTTCTATTGTTTATATGTTACTAGGATGACCAAAAATACTTGTTTTTACATGGTAATTGTAACATGACTATCTTGTCCGTACCATATATGTAACATATCTATATACTCATAGGATAAACAATTATTTTTTTTATATTCTGTATAGAATGAAACATATAGACTCTTTTGGCCACACTGCAAAATTAATTATAAACACTTTCTTACATTTACAGATTTGCAAGCCTTCTAGGGAAAATACTAAGTGAGATGGCAATAGATGGCAGGACTAAATATGACATTTCTAAGTTCAATCTAGATAGAGAGGCACTGACCAATCCCGATTATGTACCAACATTTTACATGGGTACCAACAAGAATGAAAAGTCTAAACTGTAGTAGATTTCACGAGTCAAAATAAAACTTCATATTTGTGTCCAATGATACAAACACAATTGCATTGTCTGAAAATTGAAGAAATGCAGGTTTTTATTTTTCATCAATCATATTAAGAAAATATGTTTACTTATATTCCTTCTTTCTTTTTCTTACTTCTCTATGGAAAGTCCATGTTTTTTAAGTATATCCTCAACAGCAGATTTTAATAGTTTATACTGATTAAACAAATTAGCATTGTTTAACAAAACAAACCTCTCAGTACATGAAACTCAGATGAGACATTAAACCAGATTTAAAGAAAATGAACCAGTTTACAATGTATGTTGCTCAACAGTTTGTTCCTGAATGAAAAACAGAATTAGAATTTAACAGCTTTGTTAAGTGAAAATATACCAACAGAGCTTGAGATAAATGGTTATTATTAGCAAACATGCTGAATTGATGTAGTAGTGTTATTTAGTACCAAAAGATCAATATCAACATTCTAACATTACAACTAAATGCAGCATCAATAGCATGAAATACCAAGTTAAAAGAATCAGGTGTGACCTGATTAAGAATTAGTCGCAAGTTGACACAACATCCCAACTTTTTTATGGTGTTTAATGCCACTTTCAGCAATTTTTCAGCTATATCATGGCATCCAGATTTTATTGGGGGAGGAAGTCAGAGTACCCAGAGAAAACCCCAGACCTTTGGTAGGAAAACTGACATTCATTGTCAGTTGAGATTGGAGTTGAGTACACCCTGCCTGCAGTGAGACTCGAACCCACAACCTCAGTGTTGACAGACCATGTGGTCAATAGTAGCAATCTATCGTAACCACTGGGGCACCGGGGCAACAGGGGCATTATGTTTTGGACATAGGAGGTACATCTAATCTTCATCGATGGTACTTTGTTAAAGAAAATTGTAAATCTTCAACAAACACAGATGCATCATTGTCACTTGATGACAGAAGGAAACATTGTTCGAGGTCCTCTGCACTGACAAGCAATTGTGTACAACTTGCAACTAAGCTTACACCCCCGAGACACTTTGGGCTTTTTTCTTACTTACTTTAACAGTTCCCCTCAAATAAACACACTCAAAACTATCAATTTAGTACCAATAGTTACAAGTCAAAACAAATGTGTCTGATGTGAATGCCTGCTGTAATGTCATTATAAATAAGAAAATATCAATATCAAGAGATCTAACTGTTCGTCTAAGTAGATAGTTAGAAATTTAACAAAAATAACATTCAAGACAGTTATACACCAAATCAAACTTTAAATAAAATACATGTTTTGATGCAAATAGCCGATTCTAATTATAATTGTCAAACATGAAATTGTAGTTGTCTCCCTTGTTAATTAGAATTTCTCCCATTCAAATTTGTTATCAATTTCTCATGAAGTACATGTAAATTTGCATTTTAAAACTATGTTTTTAGATAAATAAATCTTATTTTATTAATATCTAAGTAAAGAACATTCACATTACCTAAATTATTGCAGTACTGAATTATATCTTGGGGGGGGGGGGGGGGGGGGGGGGGGGGGAATCACGTATATGTTATTTCTCTAGGTGATAGGGTCACCAAATATTTTGACTGAATGTCTGGCAGAAAAATGTTGTAAGTCTCATTGAATTTTTCTTGGTTAAAATGTATTCTGTCAGACAAATTTATTAACATGGGAGACCAAATGTGATGCAGATGTCAATTTTTGGGAAATCTGAGCAAAATTTGAATGACAATGAATTTATATTGATTTAAAGTGTTTAATATTTTCCAGCATTCCTAAAGAATAAAAGCTTTGGATTTATATTTTATTTACAACTCTTTACATTAACAAGCTTAACATCTATTTGCATCAAACAGTTTATAGATCCTGTCTGCATCCAAATCCTGGTCCTTTAGGGGGTTCTGTCAGGGATGTAAGACCATCTTTAGGTTCTGCAGCAAATCTATTTTTCTGTCCACTTCTACAAAATACCAGAAATAATTGAGTAACATTTATATATTGTCAGGTTAGATTTAAAAAAAAATGTGTTTCATGGTACATTTCTAAAAAATAACTGAAATTTTTTTACAACTTACAGTGGTAAATTCGCAAAAAGAGAAACTGTCAAATAAAACAAGCATACTGTTTCATTGTGATCCTACTTCATTCTTTGATCTTTCTGCAAACATACATTACAATAGTGCATCCAAAACATAAGTAGATAGTAGGTTTAAAACAATGTGTACACGTAAAACTACAAATTGAGTACAGTTAAAACTCAGTATATCTAACAATAAAATCACACTTGAGTCTTATGCAATTGTACACTATGGCTGCCATATGGGTTGGTTTTTTTTTAATATTGTACCACAACGAAGAAGAATTTGTGCTTTTTAATGTGGTCCATTCTGTAAAGAACAATATGAACGAAGTTTTCTCTCTGACAAAAAAATTTTATTATTATAATTTATGATATAAATCATAAATGTGTATACTAATACCATAATGGAGAACTGCTTTGGCAAATCATTCTACAAGATTTATAATTTTTAAGCATGTTTTATGTAGACACTTACCTTGGACCTGCTTTGGGGGTTTTTCCTGCTTTTAGTTCATTTAATATACTATTTATATCAGCCACAGTTAAATCCTCCTGAAAAAAGTTAACAAATTAGTGTGTTACGCCAGAGAAAACTTGTTACTGTTGATAACTCGCTGACAGTATATAGTAAAACTCAAAAATCAGCTTGAAATTAAGGTACCGGTAGTTTTTATTACTGCCATTATTCATCATTTAGGAACATTTGGAGGTGACTGCCTGGTTGGTTTGGTTACCATTCCCATACTACTTGAACAACTATGCAATTCTTTTTTTATTCAGCTTTTCTTCCCTATAAGGAGTTGTCCAACACATATGCATCAATAATCATTTTGCAGATCTTAAGCTAAATAATTTTGTATGGAAAAGATTTTCTCTAGCTCTTATGGTTTTCAGGTTACTGAGGAAAAATGAAAATAAAAAGTCTTGTACAGCTTTTAATGCCTAGGAAGGAGGTTCACTTCAAATTGCCTGTATCTGTTTTACTTTTTTAACTATCTGCTAAAAACTATCTTACCTACCCTCCCCCCCCCCCCCCCCCCAGTCCTGGTTCTATTTGAAGCCAAGGTAGCCATGTTCGAGGTCAGCTGTAATGATCTGCACAATTTTGGGTAGAGGACATTCTAAAGATGATGTGTGCAATGTTTAAAAGCAGTCCTTTCATTGGTTTAAGAGGAGGTTTTTTAATAATCAATTATAATTCATTTCAAAGAATGTTCAAGCAGAATAAATCCTAAACGGTTCATCAAACAATCTTGACCCTACAGTCATTTTTGTAGCTCTCATAGAGTTTAACAATTAAGCAATGCTAACTTTTTTCTAGTTCTAAAAATTTTCCATATTTTTAGGAAAAAAAATGCAAAAATCATAAATTTGGATGATTAAGGGGCAATAACTACTACATGGGGTCGTCACACAAATTAAACTAAATGAAGAGTTTTGTACAGATTTTGATGCTGAAGAAGGAAAGTTTCCTTGGTTTTCCTGTATCTGTTATACTTTTTGAAATACAATCCAAAAACTGTATTTTGACTCTCCACCCCCCCCACCCCAAGTTGCTAACCTGGTATAGTACATTTGATCTGTGATGTTTACAAAGTTGCAAAGAAGTCCTTTCAGTGTTTTCAGAGGAGAATCAATTAAAATCAATTTCTAAACAACAATTCAAGGGGAATGACTCCTAAATGGTTCATCAGACAATCTTGACCCTAAAATATTTTTTGTAGCTCTCATACAACAGAACAATTCAGCAATTCTAACTTCTTCTCTAGTTCTAATAATTTTCAAGATTTGAAGGCAAAAATGGCAAAAATCTTCAATTTTGGCGATTAAAGTGCAATAACTCCTACAAGGAGTAATCATACAACTTGGACCCAATAGAGTGTTCTGTAGAGCTTTAGATGCTGAAGAAGGAAGCCTCTTCGGTTTTCCTGTATCTGTTATACTTTTTGAACTGTAAGGCACAAACTATATTTTGACCCCCCCATTTCTATTTTTAGCAGAGGTGGCCATGTTGGTTGTTGGTTGGTCTGAGGCCATGATTTGTGTACAGGACAATTTACTGATGATGTGTACAAAGTTTAAAGCAATCCATTCAGCAGTTTTGGGGGAGAAGATTTTTAAAGGACAACTGATACCAAGTGTTGGCAAAAGCTCACATAACCCTTCGGGTCAGGTGAGCTAAAAATGGGGAGTTAATACCCTTAGCACAGGTAAATTATCTGGAGCTCTGTATGGTAATTGCCATTGATCAGTTTCTCTGGAGCATTGACACATGCACCTAAACATTTTACTTACATAGTAATTGTCACTGATCTGTACCATGGGGCATTGACACATGCACCAAAACATTCTACTTACATAGCAATTGTCATTGATCTGTACCATGGGGCATTGACGCATGCACCAAAACATTCTACTTACATAGTAATTGTCAATGATCTGTACCATGGCAGCATTGACACGTGCACCTAAACATTCTACTTACATAGTAATTGTCATTGATCTGTACCATGGGGCATTGACACATGCACCAAAACATTCTACTTACATAGTTATTGTCATTGAAATGTACCATGGGGCATTGACGCGTGCACCAAAACATTCTACTTACATAGTAATTGTCACTGATCTGTACCATGGGGCATTGACAAATGCACCAAAACATTCTACTTACACAGTAATTGTCACTGATCTGTACCATGGGGCATTGACGCATGCACCAAAACATTCTACTTACATAGTAATTGTCATTGATCTGTACCATGGGGCATTGACACCAAAACATTCTATTTACACAGTAATTGTCACTGATCTGTACCATGGGATCATTGACACATGCACCTAAACATTCTACTTACATAGTAATTGTCATTGATCTGTACCATGGGGCATTGACGCATGCACCAAAACATTCTACTTACATAGTAATTGTTCATTGATCTGTACCATTGGGCATTGACGCATGCACCAAAACATTCTACTTACACAGTAATTGTCATTGATCTGTTCCATGGGGCATTGACGCATGCACCAAAACATTCTACTTACACAGTAATTGTCACTGATCTGTACCATGGGATCATTGACACATGCACCTTGACATTCTACTTACACAGTAATTGTCACTGATCTGTACCATGGGATCATTGACACATGCACTAAAACATTCTACTTACATAGTAATTGTCATTGATCTGTACCATGGGAGCATTGACGCATGCACCTAGACATTCTACTTCCATCAATGTAAACATTCCATCTTTTGTTGTCTCTCCTACTTTTATACCTGCAACATAAAAATTGAAAAACAGATGACCATGCAATATTTCACCTATATTTAGGACATGAACATTATAACTATTAGATTGTTTGAGTTGTTCAATTCAAATTTTGAAATAAAATCTTTCAAAGAATAGCTTATTCTTTCCTCCCTTTCAATTCAACAGAATTATTTCAGGGAATTTTCATGCACATATTTTGTTATAAACTTTATTAGTCTATCTTAGTAATAAGAAATCTCTCATTTGTTCCTACTGTTTTCCCCTAAGCAATCACATCAAAATGACCTTTTAATTAAGTCATAGAACAGTAACAAAGTAATGTTGTTTCAAGATAGTGAAAATCTCTTCCATTTTCACCTTCAAATTTAAAGAATTATACTGGTGGATAGTGACACAGAACAATATTTATTTCAGTATAAATTGTCTAACAATATATTGAACTTTTGTTGATATTAAAAAACAATCTCAAAACCTTTTCTGATTGTATGTAAATATGTACATACCTAAATTCTTCTTAATTGCCTCTAATATAATATCAGAACCAACACCTCCTAAAATGCATGGTGTTGTTGTACAGATCTGTACAAAATATTTACCAACTGGCTGTCTAGAAAACAAATTACTTAAGGTCATACATGTTTTAATGTTTACAAGTTGTAGACAGCAATATTTGATTCTACGTTTACTGGTGATGTATGTCAGGTCAATATCTCATGATGCCATGATTTCCTTACGGCTTCAATATAGTTAAGTATTTGGTTTTATTGATTTATAAAATAAACATTTGACTCTTCATACTAAATAATCTCCATACTGTAAAATGTGAAATACAAATTAATTGTATAAATCAATAAAAACAAAATAAACTAAAAAAAATTATCTAGGCGACACTGACGTTTAGCTTAGCACATATTGGTTAACACCCACTTTTTCTAAGTTCACTCAAACATTATATATTTTGGCGCATCACTACAGCATTTTGTTAGTGACGAGATCTTATCATGTTGTAACTGTGTATTAAATTTCATGAATATGTCAAATCATCTTCATAAAAAGGAGCTTCAACACAAAGGTAAACCTGAGGTGGGAGATGGACAAAAGAACGAACAAACAAATGGACAAACAGACTGAAAATATGTCAACTTTTGTTGGTGGGACATAATAAGTGATTCCTTATAAAATTAAAGCTAAAGTGAAATCCAAACTACTTTATGCTTTATTTTTAAAATAAAAAATTACTCCAGTAGCGGTGTAAGGTTCATTTAATTATTGACTTCACTAAAAATTTTTAAAAAAATTTTGACGATTCAGGGCATATCTACTGCTTTCATTAATATGTTGACATTAATGTAGATTGTCAGCAACAAGACATCCAATCAGAGTGCATGTAGGATGAAACTGTCAATTTATAAATCATACCTACTTTCGTTTTTGTTGCCTAAATATAGTAACAACAAGTTGATTGGCTACTTATTTTACATAATTAACTGCAGAACATTATTTCTCTTAGTATCACAAAATGGTTCTTTTTTCCAATAATTTACTTTTCACTTGACTATTTTTCAAAAATTTAAAGTCACCAGTGTTACCACAGTTATACCAATAACTATGCCGTACACTTGTTTAAATAAAACTTATAAGTGAAATTTAATTTACAACTGTATCACCCAAATTCTTAAAAAATTCTTCTACATAACCAGCTAATAAGGCCATCTACACCTTAGGAATAGAAAACCCTAAAAATTTAAAACAACTTTTTTAAAAAGTGCAAAGAGAATCTGTACTGAAATAATAATTAATTTATAGAAAGTATTTATACATCAACTCTTTTCTGTTTAATTCAGAAATATTGGATGGGTAAATAAATTGTACATTCTGCAAATATTGCATAAAAACTAAATAGGATAGGCATCAACCAACAACATTAATACATACCTGTTAAACATGGTATAAAATGTGGCAACTTCATATACTCTCATTCTTGGCAGTTTTAACATATCAGCAACAACATGCATGGCAGATATTGGAAGCCAACCTGGAATGATAATGTTAAATCCTTAACCATTTATATATTAACCATTTTCATGGAGGTAAAAAAGCTGGCATCTATTGTAAACCCCTTGAAACGTGCTACATTCCAATAACTAGAGGCTCCCAGGAGCCTGTGTCACTCACCTGAACCTGAAACCAAACAACCCTTTTTTATCCAGCTTTTCTTTGCTATCAGGAATTGCCCAACACTTCTGCAAAAATCATTAATTTTGACCTTTTAAGGGAAATAACTCCTATAAGGAGGAGCTTTTGATGCTTAGAGGGAGAAGGGAGGTTCACTTCAAATTTGCTGTACCTGTTATACTTTTTTAACTATCAATCGAAAACTCTCTCGACCCCCCCCCCTTTTTTTCCATTTTTTCTATTTTAAGCCAACATAGCTATGTAGGTAGTCAGGTGTCATGATTTGCACAATTTTGGTAGAGGACGTCATTAAGATGATGTGTGCAATGTTTCAAAGCAGTCCTTTCATTGTTTAAAGAGGAGAAGATTTTTTAAAATCAAGTAAAATTGATTAAAAAAATGTTCAAGGAGAATAATTCCTAAACGGTTCAGGGCTCGCGTTGGAGGGCGACTCGGGCGAAGAAGTCGCTTTATCGTGGTCCCACTTCGCCCTCGATCATCTTCCAAAGCGAAGTGAAGTCGCCCTATCATTTTGTAGAATCGCCTAATGTCGCCTTTAAAATTTTATTCCCATTTTGGTAAGAATCGTCGTATTTTTGATATCGTGTCATGTTGATTTTGTTTACGCGCCACAAAGTCAACTGGTACCCGTTTAATTGTATTAAGTATATGGAGCGTAGGTTTAAAATACGACCGATAACCAGTTCAGTGCAAAAAAACACAATCGGATCACCTCGGTTATTTCCGCCTATGGTCGGAAAGTAATCTCGGAGGTAAGTGTATGGATATGGACCAAAAATCGGTCCAAATGTGATGCGGTTAGCCTGTTTACACAACAACATTATTTTAGTGCGATGAAATAGATTATCCTTTTATTATTCAACTATACAGATCTTTATCGAAGCAGAACTAAAAATCTAATACAAGATTGTATATTTTAAACTTAAATTCGCTAACACTACCAAAAAATTCCTTCTTTGACAACGTTTAAATGGATAAGTTATTGTTTACAATCTGACGTCATCAGTAACAATCAACTAAACGTCAATGACAAGCCAATCAAATGAATGAACTGAAACGTCACAAACGAACTTGTGACGTCACAAATTCTTTGAAATCCCTGAAAATAGTTCAAAATGGAGATCACTTACCTCCGAGGTCACTTTCTCGACCCTTGACGGAAATGACCGAGAGATGTTCCGATTGAAAAAAACATTAAATTTTCCGGAGCGGATATGAATTTGGTACCGGAGATTGCAAATGTACTACGCTGATAGGTATGAAATGTGTATTACAATGACAGAAACGTAGTAAAAAAGTATTTCAGCAGTTACTTTAAACAAATTTAAGTGAAATATTTTAAAATAATTTTAATAGTGAATTTTACCATTTTACATAATATTATATGTGTCACAATGATGTAATTTTCTACTTCTACTCTAGTTCTTAGTACTTCATTATAATTCAATCAATTTGTGTACCAATGACAAAGAAACATTTATTTTAATGAACAGTTTTGTTACAGTTTATTCTTTTTTTATTGTTATGTTTAATACATGTATTTACGAAAATGTGTGAAATAAGTATACTGAATAGTGAATCAAATCTTTGATACTTTATCCTCAATAAATTAAACTGCTAAAAAAAATATAACAATAAGAATGCAAATGCCAACACTTATTTAAAAAAAAACAAAGAAAACAGGACGCTTTCTCGAAATATACCGGTAATGCAACTTCTCCTTGTTGTCCACCCACTTCTCCCTGTTCTATCCTCACTTCTCCCTGTCAACCACCCAAAAGAGAAGTGACTTCTCCCTATAATTTTGACCCAGCGTGAGCCCTGCGGTTCATCAGACAATCTTGACCTTAAAGTCATTTTTGTAGCCCCCATAGAGCAGAACAATTAAGCAATGCTAACTTTTTCCCTAGTTCTAATAATTTTCAAGATTTTGAGGCAAAAATGTCAAAAATAATCAATTTCGACAATTAAAAGGCAATAACTCCTACAAAGAGTCATCATACAACTTCAACCAAATGAAGTGTTTCGTAGAGCTTTTGATGCAGATGAAGGCATGTCTCTTCGGTTTTCCTGTATCTGTTATACTTTTTTAAATATAAGCCGAAAATTGTATTTTACCCCCCCCCCCTCTGTCCTATTTTTAGCCATGGTGGCCATGTTGGTCACTCTGCAGCCATTGTTAGCGCAAACTTGGTTGAGGACATTTGACGGATGATGTGTACAAAGTTTCAAAGCAGTACTTTCAGTTGTTTCAGAGAAGAAGATTTTAAAAAATCAATTAAAACCGATTAAAAAAAACAGTTCAAGGGGAATAACTCTGAAACAGTTAATCAGACAATCTTGACCTTTAAGTCATTTTTGTAGCCCTCATAGAGCAGAACAATTAAGAAATGATAACTTTTTCTCTAGTTCTAATAATTTTCAAGATTTTGAGGCAAATATGGCAAAAATCATCAATTTTTGACAATTGAAGGGCAATAACTCCTACAAGGAGTCATCATACAACTTCGACACAATGGAGTGTTTTGTAGAGCTTTCGATGCTGATGAAGCCTGGTCTCTTCAGTTTTCCTGTATCTGTCATACTTTTCGAACTATAAGCCAAAAACTGTATTTTGACACCCCGCTCTATTTTTAGCCATGGCAGCCATGTTGGTTAATCTGTGGCCATGGTTTGTGCAAACTTAATTCAAGACATTTGACGGATAATGTGTACTAAGTTTCAAAGCAGTAATTTCAGTGGTTTCAGAGGAGAAGATTTTTTTAAGGTATCCGACCCATAATTCAAGTCACGGTTCAATTTCATTTTTCGACAAAGAAATACAGCTTATTCAATCAATGTATTGCCAAATAATGATACAAATAAAATATTTTGAGTCAATGTATACATTTCTGAGCAAAAAAAGTTAGTTACTCAAATAGTATTTCCGATGTTTGCCGAACATTACCGAGGTCTGCTCCATTGAAATACAATGGACATCCGGGACATCAAATATGATCACGTGGTCAATTATGGGTCGGATACCTTAAATCAATTAAAACCGATAAAAAAAAACAGTTCAAGTGGAATAACTCTTAAACGGTTTATCAGACAATCTTGAACCTAAAGACATTTTTGTAGCTCTCATAGAGCAGAACAATTAAACAATGCTAACTTTTTCTCTAGTTCTAATAATTGTCAAGATTTTGAGGCAAAAATGGCAAAAATCATCAATTTTGACAATTAAAGGGCAATAACTCCTACAAGGAGTCAGAATACGACTTTGACCCAATGGAGTGTTTTGTAGAGCTTTTGATGCTGAAGAAGGAAGCGCACTTTGTTTTTCCTGTATCTGTACATGTAATACCTTTTGAACTATAAGCCAAAAACTGTATTTTGACCCCTCTGTTCTATTTTTAGCCATGGCGACCATGTTTTTTTACGAATCAAAAATCCAAACGATAGTTTGGTAAAGGACATGCTAAGCAACAACCATACCAAGTTTGGTTGCATTCTGTCAAATGGTTTCAGAGAAGAAGATTTTTGAAAAGTTGAACAGACAGACGACAACGACAGACGACGGAAGCCAAGTGACGGCAATAGGTCACATGACCCTTCGGGTCAGGTGAGCTAAAGAGTAGGTTAATTAATATGTCCCCCAACTTCATGGGTGCATACAAAATTAGGTAAATTAATGTCTCCCAACTCCATGGGTGCATAAAAAGTTGTCTTATCATAAATTTATATAAAATCAACCAGTGGGTTTATTTTTAAAAGGAATATTTATATAATTCATTCCTGTATTTGATGTTTTTCTGTACTTGGCTTGTTTTTGCTGTATTAAGCCTGTTGTTCTGTATTGGGTTTGTTTTTGCTACATATAAGGCCCATTTTTCTGTATTTGGTTGCTTTTACTGTATTAGGACTGTTTTTTGTATATGGTTTGTTTTTTGCTCTATTAGGTGTGATTTTCTGCAAGGGTTTGTTTTTAATGAATTAGGACTGTTTTTTGTATAGGGTTTGTTTTTTACTGTATTAGGCCTGGTTTTTTATTGGGCTTGTTTTTAATTAGGTCTATTTTCTGCATTGGGATTGTTTTTACTGTATTAGGACTGTTTTTTGTATAGGGTTTGTTTTTTGCTCTATTAGGTGTGATTTTCTGCAAGGGTTTGTTTTTAATGAATTAGGACTGGTTTTTGTATAGGGTTTGTTTTTTGCTCTATTAGGTGTGATTTTCTGCAAGGGTTGGTTTTTACTGTATAAGGCCTGGTTTTTTGTTTTGGCTTGTTTTTACTGTATTAGGTCTATTTTCTGCATTGGGCTTGTTTTTACTGTATAAGGTCTATTTTCTGCAAGGGTTTTTTACTGTATAAGGTCTATTTTCTGCAAGGGTTTGTTTTTACTGTATAAGGCCTGTTTTTTTTTTGTATTTGGCTTGTTTTTACTGTATTAGGTCTATTTTCTGCATTGGGCTTGTTTTTACTGTATAAGGTATATTTTCTGCAAGGGTTTGTTTTTACTGTATAAGGTCTATTTTCTGCAAGGGCTTAATTTTACTGTATTAAGTCTATTTTCTGCATTGGGCTTGTTTTTACTGTGTAAGGTCTATTTTCTGCATTGGGCTTGTTTTAACTGTATTTGGCCTGTTTTTGTATTGGGCTTGTTTTTACTGCATAAGGTCTGGTTTTTAGTATTTGGCTTGTTTTTACTGTATTAGGTCTATTTTCTGCATTGGGCTTGTTTTTACTGTATAAGGTCTATTTTCTGCATTGGGCTTGTTTTTACTGTACAAGGTCTATTTTCTGCAAGGGTTTGTTTTTACTGTATAAGGCCTGGTTTTTTTGTATTTGGCTTGTTTTTACTGTATTAGGTCTATTATCTCGATTGGGCTAGTTTTAACTGGTTTTAACTGAATAAGGTCTATTTTCTGTATTGGGATTTTTTTTTTACTGAACTAGGTTTTCTGTATTGGGCTTGTTTCTGCCCTATTAGGCCTGCTTTTTTGCATTGGGCTTGTTTTTACTGAATTAGGCCTATTTTCTGCATTGGGCTAGTTTTTACTGTACTAGGCCTGTTTTTCTCTACTTTCCTCCTTCAATAACAAGTGTGGACACAGAAAAACATCTCGCCTGGATTCCGCATTAGTAACAAAAATAAATTTTGTCATAAGCATTAGTTATCAGCAGCAGCCTGTATACTAAATATTGTCACCATACCATGCATAGTTACAGAGGTTTTCTGTATTGGGCTTGTTTCTGCCCTATTAGGCCTGCTTTTTTGCATTGGGCATGTTTTTACTGAATTAGGCCTATTTTCTGCATTGGGCTAGTTTTTACTGTACTAGGCCTGTTTTTCTCTACTTTCCTCCTTCAATAACAATTGTGGACACAGAAAAACATCTCGCCTGGATTCCGCATTAGTAACAAAAATAAATTTTGTCATAAGCATTAGTTATCAGCAGCAGTCTGTATACTAAATATTGTCACCATACCATGCATAGTTACAGAGGAACTGTCCTAATACAAAAACTTAAACGTAGTCGTTGGACTGTGAAATTGTGGTCAAGGTCAAGTGACACCTACCAGACAGTCATGTACTATTCATCAGCAACCTATATACCAAATATTGTCATCATACCATGCATGGTTACAGGGGAACAGCTGTAACCCAAAAACTTTAATGTAGTTGCTAGACTGTGAAATTGAGGTCAAGGTCAAGTAGCACCTACCAGACAGTCATGTACTAGTCATCAGCAACCTGTGTACCAAATATTGCCACCCTACAATGCATGGTTTCAGAGGAACTGCCGTAACCCAAAAACTTAAACGTAGTCGCTGGACAGTGAAATTGAGCTACCTCTGGACCAAATTTTGATGGACCTAGGGCTTTGGCTTACAAATATATGAAGCAAGATGCCCAAGAAAATTGATGAATGTGGATTTAACCACAAACTAAAATCAACAAATCAAGCAAAGTTCATTTTTTCTTTGCAGTAAGTATTGGAAACCAGAGGCTCTTAAGAGCCTGTATCGCTCACCTGATTTTATAGGCAATGAAGATGGCATATCCTGATGTTAAAGTAAGTCCTGTAATTTTCAATAAACTTTAAATAGGACCATCCAAACAATATTACTAGAAAGCTTTGTTTCATTGGTTAACCGGTTGTATAGAGAAGATTTTTTTAATTTGCCCATAGGGTCCTATGTTAAACTAAGTCCTGCTGCCGTGGCGGCCATTTTGAATTTCCAATTGCCATAAAAAACATAAACTTTATAAAGGACCATCCAAACAATATTGCTAGTAAGTTTTTGTTTCCATTGATTAACCGGTTTCAGAGAAGAAGCCTTTAAAAACTTTTTCCCATAGGGTCCTATGTTAAACTAACTCCTGCGGTAGCGGCCTTTTGAATTTCCAATTGCCATAAAAAACATAAACTTTATAGATGACCATCCAAACAATATTGCTAGTAAGTTTTTGTTTCCATTGATTAACCGGTTTCTGAGAAGAAGCCTTTAAAAACTTTTTCCCATAGGGTCCTATGTTAAACTAAGTCCTGCTGTAGCGGCCATTTTGAATTTCCAATTGCCATAAAAAACATAAACTTTATAGAGGACCATCCAAACAATATTGCTAGAAAGTTTTTTTTTGATTGGTTAAACGGTTTCAGAGAAGAAGCCCTTTTAAACTTTTTTCTCATAGGGTGGAATGTTAAACCAAGTCCTGCGGTGGTGGCCATTTTGAATTTCCGATTGGGATAAAAAACATTAACTTTATAGAGGACCATCCAAACAATATTGCTAGTAAATTTTGTTTCCATTGGTTGACCGGTTTCAGAAAAGAAGCATTTCAAACTTTTTCCCATAGGGTCCTGTGTTAAATTAAGTCCTGCAGTAGCTGTCTTTTGAATTTCCAATTGCCATAAAAAACATAAACTTTATAGAGGACCATCCAAACAATATTGCTAGAAAGTTTTGTTTTGATTGGTTAATATATTATATATATATACTTAAGCAGGAATGGCAAAATTTCAGTTTTTCACTTGAAATAAAGATACTTCTTTCTCCCATTTCTCTTCTTTTCACTTCTTCTATACCTACCTTTCTTAAAACTCTTATAAAAAAATTCAGCAACTTTTTTATTTTTGTATACATATCACTTAAAGTTACTACAATTGTATAATTATTCATTATTATTGTGATATTCATATGTAGATTTATGTATTTGTTGTTGGAAAATAAAAAAAAAAAAAAAAAAAAAAGTCCTGCGGTGGCAGCCACTTTTAATTTCCAATTGCCATAAAAAACAAACTTTATAGAGGACCATCCAAAGAATATTACTAGTAAGTTTTTGTTTCCATTGATTAACCGGTTTCAGAAAAGAAGCCTTTTAAAACTTTTTCCCATAGGGTTCTATGTTAAACTAAGTCCTGCGGTGGCGGCCATATTGAATTTCCAATTCCCATCAAAAACACAAACTTTATAGAGGACCATCCAAACAATATTGCTAGTAAGTTTTGTTTTGATTCGTTACACGGTTTCAGAGAAGAAGCCCTTTTTAACTTTTTTCAAATCGGGTCCTATGTTAAACTAAGTCTTGAGGTGGCGGACATATTGGTTTACCAATCAAAATAAAAAACACAAACTTTGTAAAGGTCCAACCAATAAACATTATGGCCAAGTTTGGTTTCAATTGGCCAAGTGGTTTCAGAGAAGAAGATTGAAATGTAAAAAGTTTACAGACGCCGACGACGACGACGACGGACGCAAAGTGATAACAATAGCTCTCATGACCCTTTGGGTCCCATCAAAAACACAAACTTTAAAGAGGACCATGCAAACAATATTGCTAGTAAGTTTTGTTTTGATTGGTTACACAGTTTCAGAGAAGAAGCCCTTTTTAACTTTTTTCCCATAGGGTCCTATGTTAAACTAAGTCTTGAGGTGGCGGCCATATTGGTTTACCAATCAAAATAAAAAACACAAACTTTGTAAAGGTCCAACCAATAAACATTATGGCCAATTTGGTTTCAATTGGCCAAGTGGTTTCAGAGAAGAAGATTGAAATGTAAAAAGTTTACAGACGCCGCCGTCGACGACGACGCCGACGGACGCAAAGTGATAACAATAGCTCTCATGACCCTTTGGGTCCCATCAAAAACACAAACTTTATAGAGGACCATCGAAACAATATTGCTAGTAAGTTTTGTTTTGATTGGTTACACGGTTTCAGAGAAGAAGCCCTTTTTAACTTTTTTCCCATAGGGTCTTATGTTAAACTAAGTCTTGAGGTGGCGGCCATATTGGTTTACCAATCAAAATAAAAAACACAAACTTTGTAAAGGTCCAACCAATAAACATTATTGCCAAGTTTGGTTTCAATTGGCCAAGTGGTTTCAGAGAAGAAGATTGAAATGTAAAAAGTTTTAAGTTTAAAAAATTTAATTGTGATGCTATTTAATGTACAAACCATGCTGTCTCTGTGCCAAGTCTAGAATAGGAATTACAGCTGCAGCCTGATGTCCTACAGGGTAATTTTTTATTATCCTTTCACACCTCTACAAAATATTGAGAGGTATCAAAATAACTGTATAATTTTTTATAATATATTGCAATTGGAAAAAAGTCTATGCTGCAGTAACACAACATTTAGATCATCTACAATGTGATCCTCACATTTAAAAGCTGCTGTTAGCTCAGTGACTTTTTTCTATTTAAATTCTTTCACATCTCAAGTTATGATTCTTTAATCATTACTATGTCATAGACAAGAAATGGTCTAGATATAACAACAGAACATGGTGTTACAAATAAGGGATGGTGTATTTAGGCCTAGTCTGTTGCTAATATATAATTCAATTTGATTTCAATAGAACACTGTTTAATTTAACCTGCAAATAAATATAAGATAATGTAAAAGCAGGTAAACAAGGTCAATGAAAAAAGAAAAAGCCAATTTACCTCAATGAAAAAAGAAAAGGCCAATTTACCTCAATGAAAAAAGAAAAGGCCAATTTACCTCAATGAAAAATTAAGTTGTATATTATTTTATTCAAAATTACTGACCAAGAAGGTCACATCATGACATGCTTGATAAATGTAACTGGAATCAGCATATTTACCAGCATATAACCAAATTATACCTGCCATGATACTGCTGATAATTTCTGTACCAAACTTTAAATAATATCAATTTAAAGCAGAATACATATTCCAAGTTTTATTACTGTGATACCTTGATATTTTCTGGTGTAAACTTAAATGGAGTATCTGCATTGTTCTGTTCTGTGTCCCTGTGCTGTAAATACAGTCAGATTTGCATATTCAGATATGTTTGAGATTTTTTTTAAACATTTTTAATTAGTGCATGTCATAATTTTAATACTGTCATACTTTTGGTGCCTTTTGCTTAGTGCTTGCTTTTAACACCTGCTATTTGTTCTTATAGCTTAGTTATTAATGCATAATGCTTTTATGTATAAATGACTGTATGCCTGTGTTGTATTGTATGTCTGTATTGTTTGTAATGTGTTTTGTTAATATAAGTCAATTTTAAAAGCTCCATAGAGCTTATGTTGTAACGTTTTAAACATATCGACTCTAAATAAAGATTTCTGGTCTTGACATATGTTTGTGGAAGGAGAGATGCTTGGGTTTTGTATTTTATTTGCTAAAATAACCTTAACTTATAATTATAACATTTGTGTTTTGAATATATAAAACCATATCTACTTTATACATGTTGAAATACTTACCACAAACAGGTGGGAGCCACATGTAGGAACACTTCTGTGCAACTGCCTTACATTTCTCTGGAAAAAAATTTGTTTTCATTAAATTTGTACAATATTGGCTGTTAAAATAAAAAAACAATGTCAATGACAGTCTATACAAAAGTTATAAACAATGTCAATGAGCATGATGAGAGTGTTTGCAAAATTTTAATTTTTTTATACTGGACATTCGGTCACATGAAATATTTTTTTATTTTACTAAACAAAATGAGGAAAAATGTTGTGAGGAATATGTACTCAAATCTTGGCATATGCAACTATTACTGTCATAATTAGGTTCCATAACTCTGTTTATCAATGAAAGACTGTATCATTAAGACCAAAATTTTATATTTCAAATCGCTATTATTACTAATAAAATTATTGCATGTTTTTTTTAAACATATTATTAATATTTGACAATTTTTCCATTTTTTATATATTCGTTTATTTTTTTATCTTTATCATTTATGGAGTTCCTCGTTTATTGTTGTTTCCCTGTGGCATCATTATTTTTTTATACTCAAAAACTACTACTATAGTTTATAATATAATAAAATCATTAATGAATTATGGTAACCAAAACATTTGCGACAGATGTGTTATTTAGAACACCTTAAATGTATTGAAATTTAACCCGTGCTGTGTCTTCCTGATAAAGCTTGTACTGCCATAAACTTGTAGTCTCTGTACAGGATGTTTATTGAACAGCTTATTCCTTAAAACTTGAAATTTGACTACCTTTATGACTGAGAAAAATGTGCAGCTGCTATGATGCTATTGTATTTCATAAGGTCAGTTCTTATTCCAAATATTTGATGTAACTGTTCTAGAGAAAGGTATAATCCATCTTCTTTCACCAGGTAATTTATAAACAAAATGCCTTTGTTAAACCATTCTTTGTACAAGACTGTTTCTCCGCCAATTTTTATAAACTTATTTAACCAGATTGGATTTGCAAGAAAAGTATCCCATTCCAAATTTGAGTCCTTATCCAGGGAATTTTTTAGGATTTTGAGTGCTTTAGTCACTTTAGCGGATGAGCCATATAAGCATCTGCTCAGAAGCATGCATTCATTGTACAGGTGAAATATCATAGTATAAAAAAACTATATTCTTTCAATTGCAGTGTATAAATTTGTTTTAAAAAATGATTATAACAAAATTTTTATAAGTTTTCAAAGAATTTTTATTTTAAAACTGATTTAAAAGTGTTTGTATATCAAACGGTTAAACTTTTTCATTTAGGGCCATTGTACTCTTCGTTTTCTATGTGGTAGCTATCGGTAACTAGATGTATCTGGGATGTACACACAAATGGCGAGTAATCCATTTGAAACCAGCAAAAGATACGAAAAATGAGTTAACTATGCAAAATCTTTGCAATTTTTATTTGCATTACATATTTAATCAAAAGGTGGCAGTCAGTGCGCATCAGTACGATCTACGACACTTTTGTTTGGGTATATTGACCAGGAACACCACTTAATCATGTTAATCGAATTACCTGTAAAAACATGGATTCGCGATTGACACCTGCTGTTTAAAACTATCGAGGTGAAATAATTTAATTTCCTGTTAATTGTCTTTGGGGCCATAAATATGTCGTTTTAAACCTGGTAGAATGAATTTGTAAAAAAAATTTAGTACTTGTTTGAAATCAGGTGATGAAATTGATTTAGAAATCTATCATCAATTTGCAAATGATTTCGTCAATGACGAAAGTGGCGAGCACTAAAAAATTCCCTGCTTATCTACCACCAGCTTCCAAGAGTTAAGAACATCTATTCAAAATTTATTTTTTATGTTAGGCAATATATCATTAATGTGTCTACTTTTTGTATATATGTGCAAAACTATGTTTTTAAGAACTGTATTTATGCAATTTACATCAGAAGTGGAGCATATTTGACAATTTCCCATTGAAACAATGTAACCGGAAGGCAGAAAATAAGGCTTTTTTCAAACAAAATGGGAAGTATTTTGCAAGTAATTTAAACTGATAAAATTCATATCATTTGAAAGATATATAAGAGACTGTAGAACTGGGAACTATGTGCAGAACATATATATTTTATTTATCAAACCAGATATTGGCGTTTTTTTTTAATCGTCCCATTCCCATTTATTTTCTATTGAGTGGAAAATGCAATATGGCTGACAAAAATATGTCACAGAAGTCATGTGGTCGCTAATAGTTGTATATGGCATAATGATTATGACATGTATGTGTTTAAAACACATTTATTGTTTCATGCAATTGGCAATTATTATCAGGACAAGGTTCACTCTAGGTCAGAATTGTAAGCCTACAGGAAAAAGTAAGGATAGATCTGGAATATGTTTCATAATATGTTATGAAAAGTGTTATGGTTTGAATTTTATATTCTGTTGGTAAGTGCAGGTTCCAACGCTTTTGTTGTTTCACTTTTGGACTCATTACCTACTAGTAGCTAATAGTACGTAAAAGTATAGTCTGTGATGCTTTAGTTGTTTCACTTTTGGGCTCATTACCTTGCAAATCGCAAGTAAATGTAACAACATTTAAAATTTCTTATAGCGAACACAGCTCGCAGAGGGCAGCGAAGAGCGGTGATCAAAATGAAATCACGTGATCAAAATCTGCTAAATGCAGATATTAATTTTTTTTCGTCCGGAAGTTGATATCGTCAAAAAACTGGAACAGAGTGAATGAAGTACTAAAAATAATTTTAAGAAAGACTTGAAAATAAAATTGACATCGATAAAAAATAAATGTTATATGTATAATTACAACAGAAATTTCATACTATTTTTTGCAATCTCTAAATTGATCTTTAAAAACTGACAATCAAATTACATTTCATGTGACGTCACCATTACAAAGAAAGACGTCACGTGACCACTGGAATTTAGAGGCACATTTCAAGTGTTCGGAAGTAACGTCAATTATGAAATGCACATTATATATACAAGATCTTTATTAAGCTAATCACAGCGCCCAGCATTGAGCATATTAATCATACAAACAACATAATAACAGTATCAAAAGAAGGAAACATAGAAATAAAGTTAATTATCGGTCATTGGTATTAATAGCTTCATGAAATAATGATGGAAAATACTAAACTTAAGAAAACAGTAAACTTAAAAATTACATGTACAAAAGTTAATTATAGACAGTGTCCATCACTGCCTCCAGGAAATCTACACTGACAAGTATTATTATTATTTTTTTTTTGTTTTATATATAAAAACATTGTTAGCTTTAGTCAAAACTATTTCTTTCTTGATAAATAATATCAAGATAATTAAATAGATGTTTTATGACAAATTGGTCTTCTGATGACATTTCTGATGACATTTTTTATATTGATAATAAAAGACTATATTGTCTGTGCTCGCATTTTTGGCAATGCCTACTCCAGATAAGACTACAAAAAAATATTCAATCCTATTAAGCTTGCATACTATTGAAGTGGTTGTAAGAAGCTTTCTACAGATAGATCTTAACATGTTATTCGCCCTCCAAACTCTCTTTACCGACCGGAAGTGGAGAAACCTATCCCGGGTCTGTATACAAGTATAAATAAAGAAGAATAAAAATATAAAATAAGAAATATACACACACAAATAAAAGTTAAATACATGTAAAATGTATAACGCTTAATGCGAATACAATTCATTTATATTTTATTTTGTAAATTATCTGCGTTACTACTATTATCCATGGTCACGATAAACAATATGGCGACTTCCAGTGTTTTCCGGATATATAAGTAAATTTTATGTATTGTTTACAAAATATATGCAAACATGGGACCAAGGAGTAAAAAAAGCGAAGCGGGCGATAAGATGGTGTCCAAGGATAAAGATAAATCAAATCCTCCATTCAATTTACGAATTAAACTGTTCACCGACGAAATATTTCCACTCAAAAATATTACTGCTGATATGAAAGTTGCGGATTTAAAGAAATATGTAGAGTTTGCAACAGGGATTCCGGTACATTTACAAAGAATAAGCTATTTAGATGAAGGTATTTTTCTTATACTAATCTGTCTATAGATACAAACATGTAAATCCTTAAAAACAATGGTGTCAAATATAGGTTTGGCTGAATTGACGACTTTCCAATTTAAAAAACGCCACCAAGTGTCCACTTCCGGTACTAAAAACTGTAGCCGCAGTTTATCCTGTTGAAAACTTTTGAAATGGACACTTGTCTTTAAAAAATTTGAACGCTTCATGTTGATGACAGGTGTCGAGTGAGGATGTTATTAAAACTCCCTGCTGTGTAAACATGATTGTTAATTAATTAACCAATGTTTATTACCCCATTTACCTGATTCTAATTTAAGGTAGAAGCCCAGCTGTTTTATAGCTTGATTAAACAAGCTTACCAGTGACATCCGTGTTCCGATATTCAAACTCACCTGTTGCCTATGGCTATAGTAACATCTACTTATGAGGTTAATTAGATTAAAATTTAATTGGCATAGACAAACAATACAAAACAATGCAAAATCTGTATTTCAATAACATACTCTTTTAGTGATGATAGCCGTAGTTTTTTTAACTGGAAGTAAAAAGGGAGATAAATCGTGTAAAACTGGAAATGGGTCAATTGACCAATGTCGTACAAGGGAAACAAACACAAATGTAACTCACTGTTTGTTTTGTTGAGAAATTAATTGTAAGAATATGACCAATCCAGTTTACTAGTAAGTGATCTTTGTTCATAATTATTTTATGAATCTGTTACATCATGATTGTCACATAAAAAACATGTTCACTGCCAGTGATATTACGATCTGGGATACCCTAAATTTACACAGGGTACAAATTCACACCACAACAAACAGCGAGGTACATTTTTGTAAAAAAGTATGTTCTAGAGGTACCCCATAAACAAAGACCAATTCAGCATTGGTTTGCTTGATTAAATGGTGTTAAACGCCACCTTCATCAGTTGTTTCAGCTATATCATGGCATCCAGGATTTATTTGGGTCAGAGTACCTGAATAAAACCACCAACTTGTGGTCGGAAAACTCTAAATCCTGTCAATTTAGAATGGACTATGAGTATGGGAGTCAAGTGCATCATGCCCCTAGCTAGTGAGACTTGACCCAACAACTTCAGTGTCACGCTATTAATAGTAGACATACAACCTTAACCACTCAGCCACTGAGGCCCTGATCCATGTCATAAATGTAAACACTAATGAAGCTCAGTGGGGAGCAGATGCAATCACCCCACTATAAAAATGCCCCCACGGTAATATCTTCCCCTGTAAAAACATCTCAACCTTAAGTTAAATCACCCAACATCTGCAAAATTTCTACACTTACAAAAATCGCCATATAGTATTGAACAGTTAAGTTGTTCCGCTATTTTCTACTTATTAAGAGTTTATTGTTTTATATTTAATAACATATCATTCTTGCTGTTGATTAAAATTTATAAACATTTTATTTATAAAGATCCATTATGTCGTTATTTGGTTTTACATGTAATTATTACAATTATCCTAATTACAGTATTAAGAACTATAGCAGTAATGATTCCTTAGCAATTGTGGTTAAAATTTGTATTTCTTAATTATTTGTCTCTTACAATTAATAGTTAAAAGTGGTAAAAAAATTCTGATAAAGCTATCAGATTAAATTTATGGGATCATAACATACAATCAAACAAAGAATAACAAGAAATAATTTTTATAGCAATTTTTGATGGGGGTGATTTTGGTAAGTGGGGTAATACGTAATGATACTAAGAACTATGGTAGATGTTATTTTAATATTGCATCAATATGCAGAAAATCAGTTAAAAGTAGCAATGCACATGTACATTGTCAGGTCCAATAGTTATATTTTATATTTCATATTTACATCTCTATATTATGCAATCTTCAGTATTGGGCAGATAAAAGGCATGACCATTTGCATTTCTCAGCAACAGGATCCGGAGGTGCAAGGGGAAGATCTTGCAAAATGGCTTCTCCCAGGCATTGACATTTTTTTTTAATTTAACAATTTTGGGCACATATGTTTCTTTCTAAACTAGTTTTGATGAGTTTGATAGTTAATAAATGACAGTCTCCTTCTACATTGAAATAATACATGCACTACAAAAATCAATTCTCTGTAACATTTAATACTTGTATTAATCGCACATAACACCCCCACTCCCATTATGACCGCCATTAAAGGTTTCAGCATTAGACAACTAAAAACACTGCAGGGCTTTAACAAACAACAAGACAAATAGTACAATATAAAGGAGCAATAAACACTTGTAACATACCTATGTTGCAACTATGTATGTATTTTATGCTTTGCTGGGTTTAAAAGTCGTCGAGAAATAAAAAGACGCCGATCAGAGGAACCGATTAAGACATATTTTCTGATTTTGACATATCACACGAACACTATATAATTTGAATGGTGTTTTAACGCCACTTTCAGCAATTTTTCGGCTATATCGCGGCGTCCAGTTTTTATTGGGGGAGGAAGCTGGAGTTCCCGGTGAGAACCCCCGACGTGCGGTAGGAAAACTGGCAATCCTTGTCAATTAAGATTGGAGTCTAGTACACCCTGCCTGCAGTGAGAATCGAACCCGCAATCTCAGTGTTGACAGACCACGTGATCATTAGTAGACGAACTACCGTAACCACTATCAGTATCACACGAACACGATTAAAGATTCGTCTGACCCGGGCCTGTGTTAGGAGAGTACAGCACTGTGTGCACGGTAAAGATCCACAGCAGCAACTTTGCTATGATTGGTCCGGATCGAGCTGACCAGCGATAAGGAAACACTTTTCGTTCATATCTGTTGTGCCGTCGTTTCTAGTAGTAAGAAAAAAGAATCGAAGAATCGAGGAGTGTTCAATAATTTAGGGATAGACATAAAAAAGGTGACAACGCACATGCAACCTGATACACAACACACAAAAAAAAACGAGTGATACGAACCCCACTAAAAGCCATGGGCAAGTACATTTTCTCCACAAGGGTGGGCAACTCTAAGTGATGACATCAATTTTGCCACCGTGAGACCTGGATAAGCAGCCTACTGTCAGCAGAGCAGACACACTCTATTAAGGACATCCAAATATGAAAAACCTGTTTTTGATTACCTGATCAGTTTGGAGATGTATACCCTATTATATATGCAGTTGCTGCTAGAATGTTGCCGCACAAAAATTGAAGATTTAAAATAGAACAATAAAAATCAATAAATTTTGGTACTCATTCGATTGTCAATTGTCAATTTATAGATGTAGATTAAGGTATAACACAAAGTTATCTTTGGTATCCGTAATTTCAAATTCAATTGGGGTAGATGCGATCAACAGTCACTGAATTTAGGATTGTTTTCAAAATTTCACAATCAGTGGCCTGTCCAGTTTAGTGCAATTTTCTGTTTGTAAACATGTTCTCTCTCTAAATATTGCTATCATTGCGCAATGTTTGTTAATCTTTGACCAAATTATCAATCAAGTATTTAACAGTATTTTTGTTTACAGGACTACATCATTGGATTCTAAACTTTTACTTGCAGGTGAATTATTGGATCATGTAGACATAAGAAGCTGTGATATTGTGCCAGGAGGTACACTTCATCTCCGAGTTTGGCCAACATGGAAAGAATTAGTAGAAGCTGCTTCTTCAAACGATATTGACTGGGTAAATCATCATTCATATTACTAGTATCATAGCCTTTGCAATTTCCATAGAGGGGTCCATTAACAGGTTAACACCTTTGTATTTTTCCCAAAACAGATAACAGTAAATTTAAAATCATGATAACAGATAACAGCAATTTAAATGTAAAAACAGCAAGTTAAAAAAAAACGAAAAAAAACAGATAACAGCAGAATCTTATCGAAGGACTATACCGCGAGAAAATGCATCAATTAATCAGCGTTTTCGTAGTAACTATTCACTTAACCATAAATTAGGGACCACCAGGTTTTAGTGGAGGTAATTTTTTAAAACCATTATTTTTATCATATAACCATCCATTGTTCATTTCACGTTTCGTTTAAAATAGTCGACTACCGGTATTTAAAAGAAGTTTATGATTTTTCTATTCAAAATGTATAGAAAAGACCAACAAGATGTCGTTTGTAAAAAATATGCCATAAAACTGCAAAATCATAACTCAAAATGAGTTTCACTTTGAACCGCTCATGGTAATGTTACATACAAAGAGTTTGCAGGTTGAAGGTTATTAAGATGTAAGAAGAAATCATTTTAAAACATTTATTCACTAGAATAGAGTCACTATCGTGTGTATCCACCATGCTTCCGGTGTAATTCTTGAACTCGTCTCCTCATGCTCTAAACAAGTCTCTGAAGTCTACGTTGAATTGCCGCCACTCCTGAATTAAAGTATCACTATCATTCACTTTCCGGCCGAGATAGTCCCAAACATACTATATCGGATTTATATCCGGAGACATGGCAGGCCATGGTAATGTCTCAATTGCCTCATTTGTAAGATAATTTTTGACGATGCGTGCTTTATGAGGTCTTGCGTTGTCGTTCATGAACACGGGTCTGTTTCCAAAATGCATCAAAATTGGACACAATACGGGGTCCAGACTCTGATCTCTGTATTTTAAACCAGTTAGTGTGCCATCTAATGAATACAAGTCTAACTTACAGTCATATGAGAAGCAGCCCTAAACTGTCACTCCACCACCACCACCAAAAGCTGTAGTTCCAAGAACATGTGCAGGATCAGAAGCTGTGTTGCGTAGACGCCATACCGGCACCCTACCATCAACTGGTTTCAGAAGAAGACGACTTTCGTTGGACCAATGAATTCTTTTCCAAGAGCGAACATTCCAACCGATATGGTCACGCGCCCACTGCAGCAAGGCATCCTTAATGTCTTTGTGTAAGTGCTGGTCGGTTTATTGGTCTCTGTGCTAAAAGTCATCCGCAGTTTAGCCTTCTGTTTACTGTCCGTCTACTGATTCTAACATGAACATTCCATCGACTACGCAACCTGTTTGCAGGGGTAAAAGGTTGTTGTCTAGCGAGTGTTCGAAGTAGTCTATCTTCTATTTCTGTTGTCTTCTTCGGTCGCCCTGATCTTGGCCTTTCCTCCAACAATACCAGTTTTATTATATCGTCTCATTAGCCTACTGATGACAGAAAGGCTAACATTTAACCTATCTGAAAAGTTGACATCTCACTGCATCTGCTAGTTTTCGACGTTCCATGTTGAAATGATTTCAAAACAGGATAAATTGTACCTGTTACGCACGTGCACATGATGAAATGAAAAAAGGCGCCAAACTTGGGTTTTCAAAAGCTGAGGGTAGTGTTTTTTAAATCTCTATTGTTATTGTATCGTGAATAGAGCGATTTAAAGATTTTAACAAAAGATACTACAAACCTAGCTTTTGTTGATAAAATATGTACACATAACCAGAAACAATTAATTTTTTATTTATTTGAAGCAAAACCTTGTGGTCCCTAACTTTTGGCCAAGTGTATATTATGTGTTCTTATGTATGATCATGTATTGATAGGAAGATTAATTACATTAAAAATGTTGTAAATAACATGAATAAACAGATAACAGAGAAAACATTTGTAAAAACAGTTAACAGTGTACTGGCTATTAACAGCGAAAAGGGTTTTTATTTTAATCCTGCTGTTATCTGTTTTGTTTTTTTTTTAATTTACTGTTTCTGTTTTCAAATCCAAATTGCTGGTATCTGTTATCATTATTTTGAATTTACTGTTATCTGTTTTGGTAAAAAAAATTGTTAACCTGTTAATGCACCCCTTTTGCCCCCCCCTCATAGAAGCGAGGCACGAGTCATAGAGATTTTATTTCTTCTCTTGAGTGAAGAATTTAGGAAATTCATAATAAAAGCATCCTTATTATTTGGCCTTCTAATATTTTTGGTTTGTGCGCTACGGATGAGTCTTGATTAAACAAAACGCCCTTCTAGCTATGTAAATTTGATAACCTTATCCTTGTTGGCATTATGTTTATTCGGTTTTAGGTTTTTAGTTTAGGAGTTACAAAAAATACAACATATAGAACACCACAGAGCGACTATATGACAAAGAAACAACGGCGGCCATGGATTGAAGAAAGGGCATTTGTTGCTTTGTTTATTGCAAGCCATAGAGGGCATGAGAAGTTGGTGAGAAGACTGATTGATGCCGGTGAGTACATGCATTGTTATTTAAAATATTTAAATGCTTTGTTTTATTGCTGGCTTTTATTAATATATTTATTCATAATTTAATGATGTTATGAAAATGATTCAAAATTACTATTTCAGCAGCAACAACATTTATTTTTTAGATTAACTTGTTATATATTAATGACATTACTGTTACAACATAAGCTTTAAAAGTCAGCTACCAATAACACTCACGCAAGTCGTCCGTCGACGTCGTCCTAGATATAACTATATTCCTATTCAGTCTGTCCCACATGGTAGGTTTTGGTTAAATAAAATTTTAATAACGTGTAGAAATGGCGCTAGCTAGCACGGAAGATAAGTTATGAAGAAAAAGCACGTTTATTAAGAAAATAAGCATAAAAACTAACATAGCAAACTGCATTCACATATGCCAGATTTAAATATACATTTTTTGATAGGGATGTCATCCCGACCCATGGACCACCTCTTCTATCCTCACTGGGTGGGGACATATCCAAACTACCTCATTGACATTTTTCACGAAAAACTGACATTATAACCGTCAGTCAGTATTATTTCGATAGGCAGAAAATAGGCAGAAAATTCTGCAGCATTTCACAATGCGGCGTTATATAACAAAGCACATTTTAATTAGATTGACACAAATAGGGCATTGGTTATAGAAATGCCAAACAGATTTGAAATAGAATAATTGGCCTTATTTAATCATTATGACTCTGTGCACCCAAATCAATAAGGAGACGTCTACAAATCTTTGTGTTATCATCTAGTCTAGTAATGTGCTATAGTCCAATGTCAACGAAGCGCGTTGTGGACAATGGACACAATTCTGTTTTTAACAGTCTATAAGGGTCTATATAAGCGTCGTGGTCCCCCAAATTCCCTTGCTCTGCGGTTTGTGTGTTTAAAAACTTTGTTGTAGAAGGATTTCCATATTATTAAGTGTAAATTTGTCGTGGAGATGCCTCCATGTAAAATTTCTAACGTCTGATTACGTCCAGCAACACGAAGAAAACACATTAACATATGAGTCACTCGCATTAGAGAATGTTACAAGTAAGAAAACATGTATCTGACACATTTGTCATTTGCTTTATATATAATACAATAATATATGTTTAAATTAAACTCGGATTAACATGAAAGTGATATTGACATTTTGCAGCAATAGAAAAAATCTCTTATTTTTCGAATCGGCCTAAAGGGTACGATTTCCTACTTGCGGTAAACAAGATTTATCTCCCATTTGCAGAGTTATCTGTTCTTCAGAGCGGGTACTTTATAGTAACTACTGTGGGTAAAAAGTAGTTTTTCAACAATATTTTTTTATTCACATATAGCAAAGTATCATATAAAATTTATTATGATGTGCAAACTAATTCTGCAGTTTTTTTAAGTTGTACTGGAAAAGTCAGGCCACAGACATTATTTAAAAAAATAAATAAAAACGTGATTTTTCCCTATCAGTTCAATACTAGATACCTGCTGTAATGAAAGACAACTCTTGGAAATGGGAAGTAACTCTTGTATTTCCGAAAATAGGGAATCGTTTAACCTAGTTAACATCTTTGTAATTAGTTTTATTTAAATTGTGTTCCTGTAATAAAGTAACATTATTTCGCTGCATTTGTTTTTGATAGTTTAGTTTTTTTTATTTGTTGTTGTTTGTCTAATGGCTTTGTATTAATGTTTTGGACTTCGTTTTTAGCTCACCTGACCCAAAGGGTCCCAAAGGGTCATGTGAGCTATTGTTATCACTTTGCGTCCGTCGGCGTCGTCGTCGTCGTCGTCGTCGTCACCGGCGTCTGTAAACTTTTTACATTTTAATCTTCTTCTCTGAAACCACTTGGCCAATTGAAACCAAACTTAGCCATAATGTTCATTGGATGGACCTTTACAAAGTTTGTGTTTTTTATTTTGATTGGTAAACCAATATGGCCGCCACCTCAAGACTTAGTTTAACATAGGACCGTATTTGAAAAAAGTTAAAAAGGGCTTCTTCTCTGAAACCGTGTAACCAATCAAAACAAAACTTACTAGCAATATTGTTTGGATGGTCCTCTATAAAGTTTGTGTTTTTTATGGCAATTGGAAATTCAAAATGGCTGCCACCGCAGGACTTATGGGAAAAAGTTTGAAAGGCTTCTTTTCTGAAACCGGTCAACAAATGGAAAGAAAACTTACTAGCAATATTGTTTGGATGGTCCTCTATAAAGTTAATGTTTTTATCCCAATCGGAAATTCAAAATGGCCGCCACCGCAGGACTTGGTTTAACATTCGACCCTATGAGAAAAAAGTTTAAAAGGGCTTCTTCTCTGAAACCGTTTAACCAATCAAAACAAAACTTACTAGCAATACTGTTTGGATGGTCCTCTATAAAGGTTATGTTTTTTATGGCAATTGGAAATTCAAAATGGCCGCTACGGCAGGACTTAGTTGAACATAGGACCCTATAGGAAAAAGTTTTTGAAGGCTTTTTCTCTGAAACCGGTTAATCAATGGAAACAAAAACTTACTAGCAATATTGTTTGGATGGTCCTCTATAAAGTTTATGTTTTTTATGGCAATTGGAAATTCAAAATGGCCGCTACCGCAGGGCTTAGTTTAACATGGGACTCTATGGGAAAAAGTTTTTAAAGGCTTTTTCTCTGAAACCGGTTAATCAATGGAAACAAAAACTTACTAGCAATATTGTTTGGATGGTCCTCTATAAAGTTTATGTTTTTATGGCAATTGGAAATTCAAAATGGCCGCTACCGCAGGACTTAGTTTAACATAGGACCCTATGGAAAAAAGCTTTTAAAGGCTTTTTCTCTTAAACCGGTTAATCAATGGAAACAAAAACTTACTAGCAATATTGTTTGGATGGTCCTCTATAAAGTTTATGTTTTTTATGGCAATTGGAAATTCAAAATGGCCGCTACCGCAGGACTTAGTTTAACATAGGACCCTATGGGAAAAAGCTTTTAAAGGCTTCTTCTCTGAAACCGGTTAATCAATGGAAACAAAAACTTACTAGCAATATTTTTTGGATGGTCCTTTATAAAGTTTATGTTTTTTATGGCAATTGGAAATTCAAAATGGCCGCCACCGCCGCAGGACTTAGTTTAACATAGGACCCAATGGCAAATAAAAAAAATCTTCTCTATACAACGGGTTAACCAATGAAACAAAGCTTTCTAGTAATATTGTTTGGATGGTCCTATTTAAAGTTTATTGAAAATTACAGGACTTACTTTAACATCAGGGAAATGCCATCTTCATTGCCTATAAAATCAGTTGAGCGATACAGGCTCTTAAGAGCCTCTGGTTGTATGAATGTTTGGCTTTCGTCATTTGATTGCCACTTTATTTCTTCTCGTATTTCTAATTCATATAGGAACATATGAATGATCGGAAAGAATACGCGGATTTGAATATGATTTTACATTAGAAAGTCGTTAAAATGTGTAAAAAATTACAATAATTCGAGTTCTGATGTTTGACGTGAAATATATAATTCGATAGGATATTCTTAAAACGGTGATATAAATCAAGAAGCTTCAACAAGATATAAATGTATTTAAAATTTAATAAAATATTTTATGCTAGATCAAGACAAACTTGCAATATTAAATCAATGCTACATGTATTTTTGTTATCTACATCGAGGTGTAATTTTTAAACTGCATTCAGACCAATGTGGTTTTGGTTCTACCTTTAATCGACATTATAAAAGGGTTTGCATGACGTAACAAAAGTATATTCCTAATTATTATTTAAAGCAAAGAAATTTTGATTTTTTTCTAACAAATATTCGGGACATGATTATTTCCTAGTATGGACTACTCTGTACATATCAAATGAAATTAGATGTTATGAGTAGTAATACGTATGGTTCTAGTGCATTAAATTTGTAACTAGTGGAAACGTTCTATCGATATCAAACAAGTTTTTGGCGTTTTCCCTTAGAAGTTCGATGGCCGTCATCATAACTTATTTGAATGTCATTAGAAATCCATCTCTTAAATACATTAAACATTTTTTCCTGAATCGTTGGTAGTCTTTATTATTCTTGAAATTGACCTATCTAAGCATAGACATGAGCAACTCGAGACGAGTCTAATTAAATTCAGACACTACTTTCTCGTCTGGAGCATCTGAGTGCACTCATGGTTTTCATTGAGTTCAAGTTACCCATTTTGTGTTTTTGGTTTTTGTTTCGTGTTGTTTATGTTGGCTTAATCTCTTGTTTTTTGTCAATGTCCTGGCTTTTTCATTCTATGGAACGAAACCAATTTATAAAATAAAGCCTTACATGACGACTGTGTTGTATATATTTTTCTTTTTATATTAAGAGGCTAGTTTGAGTGCCACGACACCTGCAGGCAGAACAGCTCTTCATGTTGCTTCTGCACAAGGCCAGTCAAAGATTGTTGATATTTTGTTAGAGTGTGGTGAGTATATAAGAGTAAAATCAATGTAGAAAGAATACTATTGAGGTTTAGTTTATAAGCCACTTAATTGTATGTGATAATATTTTATGCTGAAAATAGTGCTTGTGAAGCTATAATTTATAACCGATTAATCGTTCTGCGCCTAAAAAGAATGTAAAATGACATATGGTTTTGAGATTAATCGGGCACTGTCATGCCAATATAGTTTTAAATGTAATTCTTGATTGTGACAGCTAGTCACTATTTTCATTGTTGTATTTAATTTCACTTTTTTTAGCGTCAATGGTTGTTTATTGCACCATAATGTCCGAGCAGTCCTTTGACAGATACTGACGGTAAAACAATACTGTTAATACTAAATTTTGTAGAATTATAAGGAAACAGGCATTAGTAACACGCGCAGTTACACATTGGCTGGACTACATCAGTAGTGTTATTTGAAATACATAATTGTTTTATAAAAAAAATCAACGTTTCATACAATGTTAATTCATAATATTTTTTGACAGGATCCGATATCGGTGCTAGAGACGTGGACGGCAATGACGCTTTAGGAATTGCTGCAAAGTACAACCAAGACAAAACTTGTGAGCGTCATTTATTCTTATTTCGGTGGCAACAGAGAGCAAAACAAACTAAAAAGAGTGCTGAACCGGAACGAATGGCACATCAATTCAATGACTCTGCGTTTCCTGTGTGGTTAAAAGGCGACCAGTGTCAACTGTATTTTTCAAATATTCTACCACCAACCGAATATGAAGGGACACGACTCAATTCCCCGAGAAGAAAAAAGCATCCTCTGGAGCAAACGAAAGAAAGACTTTATGGTACCGGTGAGCCACAAGAAGAAGAATATGAAGTCGTAGAGGACGAAGATGGAGAAGAAGGTTAATCATATAAACTATATTATTATTGGGAAAAGTGGACATTTCACAAAAGTTTTAAAGGGAAAGATTTCATCTATTGCTGTTACATAAACTTATGTAAAATAGCCATGGTTTTAAAAAATACATATCGTTCTGTTCTAGTGCCTAAATAATCAGTATTTATATTCTATGAACGCCTGTCTGTTATATATGTGTCTTTTGATCTACTATGTCTATAATGCGAATGAGATAGCCATCTGTTATACTACTGTGTAGGTGTACATTTTAACAAGTCGGATATTAATCTCATTTTTCAGGTGCTTTAAGACTGCCTGTTATCAGAGAGGAAAGAACTAAACCTAAATCGGGGTAATTTTTGTGCTTTATGTTACAAAGTAAAACCAAAACTAATTGTTTGTCATAAATTAAAAATCCGTCAAAATATTTCATAAAATGGCCTATGTTTGCATTATTATTCCTCTAGTCAAAGCTAGGATAAGATAGTAGGACTCCGAGATTCTTTGTTTTAATTGCTAGTCCAAAAACCACTATAGCTACCAGCATTTGACAAAGGAAACGTCTGACGTAAATCATTATATGTTGGTTCTATCTTTCTATTGACCTTCCGATCTTGGGCAGCTATTACGTAGACATAATTTAGACAAGTCAGATCAAGTTACACCTCGATGAAATATGATGCTAGAATCTTTGAATAATGCTCTGTAGTTTTGATGTTGTTTTTTTAATCATTACCGAAACAAAATTGATGTTTTGGATCTAATATGAAATCTAAGATGACTGTTTTATCTGACTTGGAAAACAATCCAGTCATTGGGGTCCTTTAATTGCAGCTGTTATTTCTATTCTTTCTTATTTGATACATATCCATGTATTGTGTTCCTTTACATATTCAACAGCTTATTATACGTCCGGACACACACACACACACATATATGTATACATATATACACACTGTAAACAGTATACTTCTCAGGTATACTGTTTAAAGTCGGTATATGTGTGTGTGTTTGTTTGTCTGGACGTAACCATTTTCCGTCACTTTATTCTCAGCAATGGTACGTGATGAAGTAATGCAGTTTTGTTAAAAGCTTTGTGTGATGATGCCATGCCATGGAATTCATTTTCAGATCTTTCTGATTCCTACTATCTGTTTAAAGACTTAATAAATTTTCAGCGGTCGGTAACTTTTTCCCGTCACATTTTTCTGAGCACTGATATTTTGCCTGTATATGATCATCCCATATTGTGGGATTCATTTTCCGACTTCTCCAACACCTTCTTCCTGCTTACCTACTTGGTCAACTGTTCTGTCAAATTTTTCTAGGCACTGATAAATGATACAATGCTAACATTTTGTCAACAGCTTTCTAGGATCTGACATGCTATATTGTACGATTTATTATGCCTCCGCTCCCATAGGGGCATAGTGGACAGCTGGTATACTGTTTTCGGTCTGCCTGTGTGTATAAAGGAGAACGGGGGTATTATGAGTGAGCATTAGCGCACAAAACTAGTTGTTTTAATAATAATAATCCTAATAATATTATATAATTTAAACGATAATCTTTTCTGTAGACGTAAGTTATATTACGAAAGAATTTATTGCAGGCATAGACATGCTAAGTTCAGTCGAAAGTAAGTAAAACATCACATTGTTTGATTTTTTATGCATGAACCAACTTCACCTTTTAGCATGTTATTCTGTTAATTATAACCAAGGGTCAGCATTTACAAATATTTATTGCAGAACCTACCGTTTTTCAGAAGGAAATTAATAGCATGTACAAGGTTTAGGTATTCAAGATTTTGTGTTTGTCAGCTTGTTGATTCCACATTTTACACTCACATTTCAGGATACAAGTATCACCTAAATGTTATTCAAATTATTGATTGCAACAAACATTTTAATTGCTTGAGAAAGTTTGAATAAAATAACAAGTATATTTGATATTTACAGGGTACTCCAGGTAATTCATTAAAATTTAGAAACATTAATTTTTGAAACGTCACGATTTATGGCAATCCTGTTCTAAATGTTTAATCCATAATTAGGAACATTAAAAACAGCTCGTATTAAATTTTAGTGCGGAAATGTAATATGAAATTTTAAAAAATGTTTTCTTAAAACAATGTAAGAAATAATTAACAGAGACTGTGGTTTATCATTGTTTTAATACAAGCTGACTAGTAATGTCGCATGATTTTATCCCGAACGACAGTAAGGGATATAGTAATTGTCAGTCTTTGGTAAAATAACTCTAAACCGCAGCATCCGTGAATTATTTCTATTCTAATACATGTATAACAGTTATGGTACATTTAAGATATTTACGGTAGCTATTAGTCTATCGGCTGTTCCGTCAATTTTATACATTTTATATTGCAGCGGATAATTATAGCGCGTTGAATGATGGCTTTAAATTATTGTATTTAAATACAATTTTCATTGCAGTATCAATGTAAAGCGTTTTACTGTATTTAAACCGTTATTTTATTAAAACAAAAACCAGCAAAGTTCTACATTATCCGTATTTTGTTTATTTATATGACGCTTTTTATAATATTTTTACGTCATCCTCTTTGCGCTGTGAGGGGAGTTTTTTAATTGGAACAGCCGTACAAGATACGCAATCTTCGTCGTGTGTTGCTTGTAAATCAATTTTTTTTCCATGGTTGTGGCCTCAGATCGTTTAAAGCATTGGAGCGTTTTATTCCTTATATAGACAATCATCTTCGTTTGTTTTGAATTGCTTTGAAATAGCAAGTAAAAATGAACTATTTAAAATGGATTTAGATTGCAATTAATGAGATATAAATTTTCAATGTAGTTGGGTAGCAGTGATATTTAAAGTGCGGATGAAATTTTATACTTTGAATAAAGTTTTAGCTTTTTTAAAGTTTCAGTTCATAATAAAATTGGCGTTATTCTTATGTACAGATTGAGAGTATACTGAACAATCATTGCAGTTTACTGGATAGAATATAAGCAGTATATGAAATAGACGTGTAGGATAGAGTAATAGCAGAACATTAACTAGACGTATATTATTTAGTGGTTATAAACACTCAAGTTAAATTTTACTAAATAAAATGATTCTCCTGATATTGTTTACAGAAAACAGCCATTTTCTTATGAAGAATGGATATCCAAGAAAAAACAGCACGAACAAAAAGCATTGGACATTATTAAAGCTAGAGAAGAAAAGAAAAAACTTGAGGAAGAAGAAAGGTAATATTAATTGCATCTAACAAGTTCTTTGGCATGTGTGTCTTGTTAAAAGGAAACAACTATCCTATTTTCTTCTATTGTGCAATGTTTTACAGCTGTATATTTACATTACGTAGAACTTTCATCAATTCCCTAGATTCTATTGGTTCAAACCGTAGAGATGACGTAGAATCATTCGTTGCATTTCTCAATGAAACCAGTAGTCATGAAGAGCAATCGCTTCATTTACAACGGCCACAGTAAACAAACAACACGGAGTACTTTAAATCAGCAAAAATAAATGTGCACGATTTATAACAGGAACACTGCACTTTTTAAATATGAATTAAAATGTAAATAAATGTATATCTATTGAATGCATTTTTTGAAGTTTCATTGAGGTATGAAAGTGTTGACGGAAGCACAGTTTCATGTCGTTAACCAGAAAAGAATACCTAATATCGGTCACTGGCGAATAAAGCACAAACATATTCCGATTTCTTTATTGTAACATTGCAAAAACGGACTAATTAAACGAAATTCTTGTTTGATGTTAGTGAGCAATGGTTAAAACGAAAACAGATTATCAATATTGCATTAGTTCGTATTTTCAAAACCGGAAATATGATAAGTCATTTATCGGGATATTTATTGGCATTTGTTTATTGGCATAAGCATGGCACTTTAAGGACTGTATTTATACAACTACCTTGTGTTACCCGAAAAAGGGTAGTAACAAATTTAGACTTTCATAGCTTCTTGTGACAACTTGACAATAAAAATGGTATTTATTTACATTTTTGTATCTTTATGCTTTGAACAGAAAATTAGAGGAGTAAGTAGTAGTTTAAATTCTTTTATACATGTACATTTTCACAACATGATTTCCTTTTGCTAACAATGCTTACGCTCAACACAAACTTAAAAATGATTTACGCTGTTAAATAAATATGTTATCACATGTTTTATTAAATGGTTATAATTTTTAAATTAAATTTTAAGCAAGCTAAATAAAATACGCTAGTGTAGAAAAGTGTAATATAAGAACAACAAGAATATTGGGTAAGTTTGTCTCAAATAGTAAAAACCACAATTATAGTGAAATGTTATGAACAAATAAGTGTTATTGTAGCCCTTATGTATAAGTAATAAATTTTTTTACTTTATTTGATCCTTGAAATATATTAGCGTAATTTTCATTTTTGTTTACCCCAAAATGTAAAATACTGCATTTTAGTCTATTTTATTTTGCATTTCATGCAAACTCTCCACCACTTATAACCTAGCACATTTCATATAATTTTGTTTGTCACATTATTGTCAACGTCTTCGTTCTCTTTTTCTAAATCCCTTTCTAACACTACATTTTTTTCCATTTATTTCACTTTAACTAGAACGGCTGTAAACATATTTCTTATTGAAATAATTTACAATTTAGAACTTGTGTGAACGATGAGAATCTTATCAGTTAACGCTCGTCATTTGTTTGAATGTTAAGTCTGCACAGAAAAAATGAATCATAAGACTGTCAATGCTTAGTAAGTCAAATTGATGTTCACATTATATATAACCGAATTTGTGTATATGCTAGGTCTTTTATACTTATATCAGTTTGAGTTCTAGAAATAATTCAGGACAATTCACGATTTGTAAGAAGAAATGAAAAGTTTTAGTAACTATTTGCATAAGTTTAACTTGTGTTCCTTTTTTGTACTAACAGGAAACGTGCAGAAATTGAGAAGAGTCAATCATACGAAACCTGGTTAGCACAACGCGAGGTAGAGAAAAAGAAGCCGGATATACATAGACCTCAGGAAGAAATAACGCGAATCGAGAAGGGCCCTGGAGCGTTCAGAATGTATCTCCGATCTTTAGGACGGACGCGTGATGGAGAAACTTACGAAGATTGGTTAGACCAAAAAGAACAAGAATTGGGACTTGATAGAATGTTTATCAGTAAACCCCTCGCTGGGCACTAAACCTGACAGAAATATTATATCATTATAACAATGTTAACTGCAATAAGTGGTTGTTCTAGTTCTAAACAATTTGCAAGAAGACTGTTGCAAAATGTTTTGCAATATAAAATATCAGGAGCCTTGCATTGAATAATAAGAAACATCCAATGAAGTAGATTGAAAAAATATTTCATAAATGAAGTCATCTTTTACCTAAAGCTTATTGTATCAAGGCATGATCAATGACACTTCATCTGTTAATGTCATTTTTAATTTTGATACATAGTTATTCTTACAAGTATGGGTGAATTCATATGCGTCACTCTTTTTGTTTGTTTAAGAAACCGATTTTAAGCTAAAATGGAACTTGTTAAATCAGGTGTCATTTTGTATAATAATATTGTTATGATTTTTTTTATATATCTAAATCCATTTTTAATACAAAAACTATTGCTTCTGTTATTTTATAACTGCCTTTTATGCTAGTATTATGTGATTATTTATTTATGATCCATTTTTGTTACTTTGTTCAATAAAATTGAATCTTATTGATTTTGGTACTTACAATGGCCAGAAAATGTTATACAGAAGAGTGGATGTTAAAAAATGTTGACTTGATTTTTTTTTGGTTTGCATATAACTTCATATTTTAGGTTTAATTTTAATCCCACAAAGGTCATTTTATAAAAAATTACACTTTAACACATGCATGCTTAACTTATTTGTACATAATTGTTATAGGAGCCATATGTGTCATATAGATGGTGACGAATATTCTTGGGTAACTAACTGGGCTCTCCTCTCGTTTGTGACCCAACACAGACTTTTATCATAATTTACATGATGGATGTTAGTAGTGAAACACGATATGCTCATCCTTTTGGAACACCTTCTATCACTCTGTTAATTACGGTTTGTGTCCGGTACGTGAGTTTCCTGTTAGTTTCTTACTTGAATTGGATTACATCTCTGTATCTTATGATTTACTTTTTATAATTGTGTTTACACCACGAAAAGACCGAAAAGGTATCATGCGTTAACAACTAGTAAATCAATAGAAATATTTTTTTTTTGAATATACGGATTAGTTGTATCAGATAATGTAATGCTTTAAGATTGACAATACGACGAATATCAGATCAGAAAATGCAGAATGCAATATCATATGAGTGCAGTTCTTATTGGCGCAGTGTGAATGTGCTAGGTCTCCTTTATTCCATGATGTATCAATAAATATCTCCAGTTGTTTGTAACAGACCATTCTTCCACTTTAAAGATTAGTAGCAATTATTTTACAAATTGTAAATCACAAATTGTTTAAACCGTGAAGAAAAACGGGTTCCAAAGAAACAATGACACTTGCTATTCCAGGAGTGGCATACATGAAATGTGGATACTAAAAATTCAATAGGCCCATTAACATCTTGAGGTATGGGTCATTTTAATGTTACAACTTTAATACCTTGATTTTTCGACAATCTACGCGACTATCCTCTATATGCAGCTTAAAACCGACTTAAAGATCTTATTTATCACTACTTTTTCAAGAAAACCGGAATTAGACATATAAATATCTGGCTATAAGCCACAACAGAACGTACTTCGTTATCAATGACTCTAAATCAGATAATAAATATACTAAAAATCAAGTCTGTCAAAAGGTAGATTTTTAAAAAAACATATTTGTCGTGATATTGGATTTCCAATTCCCACTTTCGTTGACCTGTTTTTGTACTATAATGAGGATGAGTTCATAGAAGGCTTGCTGAAGAAAAAAAAGAAAAGACACTAGCCCAGCCCGTTAATATTACATTCCGCTATATTGCTGATATCTTGTCCCTCAGCATTTCTGCATTCGGTGACTAATTGCATTCAATCCACCCTAGCGAGCTTGAAATTAAAGACACCACCAACACATTTTGGTCGGCCAAACTGATGACTTCAAATTTACAATTTTCAACTTCCCGTTCATCGATAGCAATATTCCAGCAGCTGTGGCGTATGGTGTGTACATTTAGTAACTTATACGTTATGCTAGTTCCTGTGATCGGTTTTCTGATTTTCTAGACCGCTAACTAATGTACAACTGTTTCTCAAACAATCGTTTGTTGTATTGAGCTTGATTTTATCCCTTCATATGTTCTGTGATCGTCATATGCACCATTACTTAATTGATCGTCATGAAAAAATACATCTCTAAAATACTTAGTTTACACATGGAAAAAGGATAAGCACCCCTAGTTTTTTTCAAATCATACATATTCGAACATCTTTGGACTAATATTGGACTTCCATCTGTTTTTAATTTGTAATGCAAACAAAAATATGCATTGTTGGGCACAATGAAACATTATTTTAACCAAAAGACCTATTATTTTATTTACATATTTCATTAAAATATGGAATGTCTTTGCTCTTTGACGTAGTCTTTAAAATAGGATTGTCACCAAAACTCCAACAATTGTCTTATTACATTCGAAAACGTCAATGATAAACACTAAATTGATAATAAGCCGTCGAAGGGTCAATATTGGGTATATCAACCATTAGAATGAATAACTGCTGCGTCGCATACTGCCAGTAGGCGTCTAATTTGTTTAAGCGTTATCTGTGGCAAATTCCCGGAGTAATTGAGCTTCTAAATGTTGCAAGTTCTGTGGGGGAGGTTCCAGAGCTTGTTAGCGCCTACCCAATTGATTCCAAAGATAGGGTTGAGATCTGGACACAGCTTCCTTCTCCAGATATGCCCTTACTGCCCTGGAAGGATGATGTCTAGCCTTGTCATTCATGAAAACAGGTCTTGACTCTAACGGGTGGTTTTCAAAATGAGGCGCAACTACAGGTGTAAGCACGTCCCAGGTGTACTTTTCGCTATTAAGGTTGCCTTTGATTGTTACCAGATCCAGTTTGCAATCATGTGAAAAACAGCCCCATACTATAACTGAACCCCACCAAAAGGCACTGTTAAAACAATGTTTCTTTGTGTGTAAGCTGTGTTTTGATGCCTCCAAACACGGGTTCGCCCATCAGTTACATTGAGTTAAAATCGGATATTATCTGACCAGTGTATTCGTTGACAGGTTCTAAGGTTCCAATTTTGTCTTGCTCTGCTCCAGGTCAACCTGTCCCTGCGATTGCGATCATCAAGCATTATATGACTATCATTGACCTCAATCCTGCAACTTTAAGACGATTTCGTACTGTTCTGGATGACTTACGACCAGGTAACCAATGCTGCTTGAGACATGTGCCTTTCGTCTAACCAATCTAGCAAGGCTCTTATCTTCACGTTGGGTTGTCACAGATGGTCGGCAGCATGATTTCTGACCAAACGACAAATGACTGTATATGATAGCCATGTTGACGTTCTATTGGCTTGTAAGTCATACCAGTGGAATGCATGCCGATGATTATACATTAAAGAATTAATACTGACTAAAATCATCAAAATTTAAATTTATTTACAATAAACGAAAAACAAAAAAATTCTGGGGAGCTTAACATTTTCCAGGTGTATACAATCGGACATTTTTGCTAAGCCTTAGGTTGTCTTTCATATTCCTAGATTCGACTTTTTCCTACACATGACAATGAGTAACTGGACGGATCTCTAATTGGAGGCAGGTACTGCTGACTTGTCCGGAGCACCTGAGTGTACCCATGTGTTTATTGGGTGTGTTACTCACTTTCGGTTTTGGGTGTTTGTTTCGTGTTATTCATGTTTTTGTAATTGTCCCTTAACTAAGCTTTTGTGGTTTAGTCAATTTCCTTTGTTGTCAGTGTTCTTACCAGCTAAAACTATACATGCTAGAAAAGGAAGGAAGTTTGTGCTCGGGCACTCACTGATTTCACCAAATTTTGTTAACGTTTGAAAGGTGTTTAACTTTTTAGCATTGTTAGGGTATTACTAGTTTGATGGCCTACAAAGGTGGAGTAACATGGGGTAGCCACTTCATAAACAACTGCCAACTACTAAAGAAATAAACAAACTGGTGTTATACTCACCAGAAGTAATTACAGCAGATACATTATTTGAAATCCAAACAAGACGAAACACATTTAAACCGCATATTCAAACGTTCGCGTTTATATCGTTTTGTACATATTGTCGTAATGAACTATCTTGTTTGACATGTTCAATTAAAACATTCGATTTATTTTTCAAAACAGTTATTTCTTTACTCGGCCATATAGATAAGGAAGATTATTAGCGTAAATTAAGGAATGCATCTTAAACATATTTTATGCTTTTAATACCAACTAAACTATCGAGGTCCATTTCCCTATGGATACTCATTTGCTATCGTACTGCAATACGAGCTAATTTATTTGAATTCAATGATTCTTTCAACAATAAAACTTGTTGCCGCGATTAAGCAAAAAAGGTATGGGGTCAGATAAGTTTGTTTGTTTGAATGGTATTAAATGCCACTTTCGGCAATTTTTCAGCTTTTTTTTATCATGGTGTCCAGTTTTTATTGTGGGATGAAGCCGGATTACCCGGAGAAAACCCGCGACCTTCGGTAGAAAACTGGCAATCCTTGTCAATTAATACTGGAGTAGAGTGCACCCTTCCTGTGAGTTAGTTAAGACGAAATTGTTAATAAAATAGTCGGCACTGAATTCACTGTCAGGCCAAAGCAAGTCTATGCGGAAAAAAAACATTGCCCCAGTTTCTTATCAAGTGCTTCTTTGATTTAGCAACCAAGTGCCGTGTTTCGCTATAGGAAACATTACTCGTACATGTATTTACACTGAAACGGATAAAATCCATTTTAATTTTATTGTTGTTCTAGTGAAGCAAAAGCAGTAACAATATTATTACAATAGAAACAACAGAATGAATGTAAAAATTACAAAATTGACTGGTATAAAAGTACTGTCATGAACATGAAAACATGTAAGCATTGTCCTATCTGTTGTTACTCTACATAAACATAATCTCATTAAATGGTTTAGTCAAGAAAATTTATTATGCCAAGTCTGTGTTTCATGAGCAATGTCGAGTATGCAATACCTACAAATAATATCATTTTGTCATGCAGTATCCTTTGAAGATTTCCTACTACATTCGGCAGCAAATTAAAACTTTACCAGTCAAAATATTTCTTCAGTCTGTAATAGACTATGAATAGTAATACATACTACATGTACAAACAACATAGAACAGTTAAATAAATTGTTTCTATTATGAAGAAACAATTACAAGCGCCGTGGACACAACGGTTAACAATGATCACGACTTGCTTCTTCCGATTTATAGTGGATATGTCTACGTCAGTGTCTTTGCACTTTATTCTAATTTTGTTTTTATCATTTAACTATAATGCGGCGTTAAATTTGTTCGCGTGTTAATAAAACAATCATTCTTTAACTACCTTTAGCATGGTCTAGTGTATATTTTAGTTTCTTGTTGTTCGTCCATGCATGTGATAGTATTCAACATGAATTCATTTGTTTACCAACATACTATTTTGAAAATCATAACATACATTTCGAATAATTTGTATAACTTCACAATTCACAAAAATTGCTTGTTTCGACTGCACTGTTAGATGTAAAATATATCAATGGAAACAATATTAAATGCTTACAAGCAAACTAACATAATAAATTAATTAAGCGTATTCGTTGACAGGAATAAAACTCATTTACTGTCGTTATAGTCGCTAGTTCTGCGTTCTGTTGGATTTTTTATACATCAACCGTCATTTGATCTGTTTAATTCTATATTATTAGATATTGTATCAGACCTTTAATGTCTTGTCGATCGTGGGTGTGTACAAGACATATAACGTATAAATATTTTTGTGATATTAAATGAGCTCACACATCATTTGTATACTTCAACATTAAGAAAATATTTGCGTGTGTCTACTTGTATCAAATTTTTAATTTATAACGGATATGGTTCCGGGTCCAGTGGAGTCACTGGATTGTTTGTAACCTCCATCAGCATGTAGCCCATAACGCCAAACACAAGTGTTGCGCCGACCATACAAACTTTGTATAACAACGATAACCACAACGAGGACAAGAACACTATGGTCAATCCAAATCCTTGACAAATCCGGAAACATACAACTGCAGACTCCCGTTTGGTCGTAGATGTTATAAGAATGTCTAAAACAAACAAAATTCATACACATTAAATTGGAAATTCGCGATTATAATGAAACATATGTAAATTGGCTATTACTAGCCTGTAATGGTCATTTGTGAAAAATCCATTGTACTTGTATATGAAATTTGCAGAAATAAATAACATTATGTTGACATCCGCATATTAAAACCATCTTCAATCTAATAATTCTATTTACGAGCAACGCTTATGAAGCATAACTATGATAACATTATTAAATGTTAAGCGATATAATAAATAATAAAAGTATCAATATATAAACTTAAACTTTTTATGTCACTGTGCTATTTTTCTTGTGTATTTGAATTGTTTTTTTATAGTGTTTTCTGAATGTAAATTTTACATGTTGTTTCAGCCAAACATAAGTACCATTTAGCATTGTACGAAATTACGAAACACAAATTTTTTTATTAAAAATTGGATTTACTGTTTTGAATGTCTATATTGCTAACATTTTCATGTCTTAAATAAAGGGAAAATAGAAAATTGAAGTACTGCAAAATCGATAATAAATTTTGTGTTTTAGAAAGGCATACAAGGTACCATTAGACTCTTGCGTTAAAATATATTTTGGCAATTAAATGCAAGCAAATAACTTAAATTTGAAAGCGTAAGAATAGTAATCTACATACATATTTTTTAAACGTACCCAATAGCCAAGTGAACAAGATAGTATGGTTCATCTCTACATGCAAACAGTCAAGGGGTCTTATCGTCGCTAGTTTAATTTGTGAATAAATACGCACCGTGCTTTATTAAAAACGACATGAAAGGATATTACAAAGTTGGGGCTCCATCCATTATATCGGATTGTTTCTTGACAAGACTATTTTGTAAATATAGCTGTTGACCTGATTTACATATATGTTTACAAATTAGTCTTATATAAAAATACCCCGAAGACTGACGACTTGTAACCAATGATTGTGATAGGTTTTCTAGATTTAATAGTTTTCTATATTGTATGGACGACCTAAGACGTCAAAACGTTGTTTTTGATTAATGAATAGTTTTGTTCTGATGAATGTAAATGAAAATTTTATATCGCCAGTATACGCTAAATTGAAAGCTATTCGCATGTAAACGAAATCAATACATTTAATATTTGTTAATATTTTAAGAATCTGATTGTACAACATAAAAACAATAAACGCTAAACAAAAAGCAACATATTGCATCCTTGATAAAATGGAGACAAATAAAATCAGATATTGTTAATGTTTGTTTATTGACCAGTGTAGTCAATAAAACTTGTTTAACAGATTTTTTTTAAAACTACAAAATGATATATTAAACAGCAAGTAAATTACAACTGGTGTAACCATGAAATATGACACGTTTTAAAATTGCATTTTCAAGATTGATTGATTGATTGATTGGATGTTTGCTTTACGTCAAGCGAGCAGTATTTCAGCTATATTTAAGACGAGAGCAAGTTAACAAATATATATAATAAATGAACGGGAAAAAGGGTGGGATGGGAAACAGGGTACAAAATTTTGACTGCCACTGGAAAAGTATGGAGTATTGGGTATGGGCGGATAATTTAGCCTTTCGTAGCGGCTACAATAAGCCTATTCTTTTTTAAAATCTACAAAAAGGATCTTTAAAGTGCAAGGAGCGTTGCACTCTCCAAACACGTCACCCACTATGGTCCGCGACCAGGCTTTCGGTATTATGACCTGCCAACTCCCTCAACGAGATGTTCTACCCTCCACCCGGGACGTATCAAGCACTGGACTGTTCTGTGGGTCGAGCACTGGGAACCCTCCCAGTATGTTTCCAGTTATTTTCAAGACAACAAGCTCACTGGATTCTTAAAAAAAATAATAAGGAGATATAAAATGTTGTATTTTAATATTTTAAATAATGTTTTTGATGCTTACATCATTTCCAAAATTTGATATTTGCACAGATATGTCAATGCCTTTGTGAAATACCAATGGAAGTAACTTTACCAAGATTCTAATCTCTGTGTTTATATGTTTATGATTACATCTATGTTTACCAAGTGAAAAAAAATCAATATTTCATGCTAATGTCAATTAATACATATTTATGTTTACCAATTAATATTTTAATTTCCTTTAAATACTCAATAGCCGAGCAACATTGTCCATTTCGTATAACCTAACTTGGTGACGTGACTGATTGTTGACGTCATAATTGTATGTATTAATGAGGTTGACAAAAAATGAATTTTTCCACAAACAACAAGCGACGACACTGAAAGTTATGAATTTAAGATATTATTTGACTACCTGTTAAATATTGTTTTTGTTATTTTTTTTCACAATTCACATAAATTTAAAATATAAGAGTCGTTTTCAATTGTTGGTTAGATTATCGGATATAGACGACTTTGGATGGGTTTATGCTGTACATAAACCGCTTTATTGGCGTAAACCGACCCAAAGTCCTCTATATCCAATAATCGAACCAAAAATAAAACCAATAATCAAATAATGCTATTACATAATACGCACATTCGATATCTGCAAGTTATCTTTGTAATATAGAAACACCTCCTTTCTATTTGAATGTTTACCTTTAACAATAACGAGCACACGTATTGGTTGAAACGTTTGCCTAACAGAACTGAGTAATAATGTAAATGAAAACAGTTAATCAACGAAAATATCAAAGAAATTTGATAAGGGCAGTAATTGTCACCAATAAATGTGTATAAAAACAATGCGTATAGAAAAAAATCCACGGTTAGAAAAGTCGACGTCATAACGATCAAAGAGTGGTTTATCAAAATTTACAGGCTTATCAGTAGTCTTTTGAACTGAGTACCAATTTCCGTTATCAAGTACCTTGGAGAAAATAAGGAGGTATTTAATGGCTTTAGTAATACTATCAAAACACATAGATTGTAAAAGTGCATGTCATGTAAATACTAATCTGAATGATATGTTATTTATTTACACTAAACATCGTGTTATGGTGTGATCCATTTTACATATTTTGTATATCATATTTTAAACAAACTCTTTCAGCATATTAATTTCAATTGCATTTGAACAAATAGAAACAGCGATATCAAAAGTCCTCTATAGTACGCAAAGATCACATAGTATCCATACTCTAGAATTACAACCGACTTCTCCAGCTAAACATAAGATAGCCAACGCTATTTACTATTTTTACTTATTCACAAGAATTCAAGATAAATATTGTATTGTTACAATACTAAGATTTACAATGATTTTTGAATAATCAAAAATCGATTTTGTAACCTACTGTATATTAGCTTAATTTAAATTATTTATGTCTACTTTATGTTGTCATAAACAAAATTAGTTATTAGTTCGTAGCTTGTTAATTCAAGAAACTTGTCCAATATTATAATGGCGAAAATAAGTGTGTATCTTGTGAAGTAGCACATTAACCTTTTTATAACAGAGCCTGCACCGCCGCAATCCTTGTGTGTTTATTTTAAAAGGGTTTTTGTTTAAGTTTTTTCACAGAAAATTATTATTTATTGTGATCTTGCATTGCTTGCAAAGTTTTAGTTTATGACTTCTGTTATTAATCATATACAATATGCTTAAATAGTTATTCATTTATAAGAAAATAAATTGTGATATGATTGAACGTAATAAATTGTGATATGATTGAACGTAATATTTAATAAGAATTTAATTCATTCTTTCAAAGTCTCATTGACGTATAAAAGCGTTGACCGTTCACATTTACATTGAAGCGCGGGAAATTGCGCAATGTCAAGGCTTTCATACATCTATGAAGCTTCCAAAGAATGCATTAAATTCGTATACATAGATTGTATTGCATTCTAATGCAAAATAAAATCGTAATTGAAATACATACAAAACATAAAGAATGTAATTATATAACTAGACAAAGTCGATCTAGCGATCACTGATGCCCCCGCTTTTGTACAAATTTCTATCGTTTTTTGTGGACTGCGACGTTGAAATTTGATGGATTTCCCCCAAAATTAATAGGCTTCTTACCAACATGATATATAACAAAATCCCAAAGTTTCATTAAAATCGGATGCAAACGTCTTGAGTTATTGTCCGGAAACAACGTTTTTGTTAAATTCCTAACGTTTTTCTTGGACTGCGACCTTGAAATTTGTTGAATTTCACCCAAAAATCGATAGGCTTCTTACAAACCTGATATATAGCAATATCCCAAAGTTTCATTCAAATCGGATGTAAACTTTTTGAATTATCATCCGGAAACCAAGTTTTTGTTAAAGTTCCTTACATTTTTCGTGGACTGCGACCTTGAAATTTGACGGATTTCCCCCAAATCGATAGGCTTCTTACCAACCTGATATATAAAAATATCACAAAGTTTCATTCAAATCTGAAACTTTTTGAATTATCACCCGGAAACCATATGTGGACGGACGAACGAACGGTCGGAAAGACGGACGGACATGAGGATCACTATATACCCCGACTCTGTCGAGTGAAGGTATAAAAATGAAATGGCATGTCATACGCAATGAAGGTAAAAACAAAATAGCGAAACTATAAAAAACGACAATCCACAAATCCAAGTCCGAGAAACCGATAACTCCAGAACAAACAAACAAAAATATAGTAACTACAGCAATGGTCTTTACTAATTCCGAAGCGCCCGCTTCCATTACTGTAGAATATGAGTTGATTAGTTGCTATTGGTACCAATATTACTGAAACTAGTGTAAACTTGCACGATATAGGGATTAATTTTTAAAGATGCTACTTAAGCAGTAAATGGCCATTTATGGAATAACTTGAATTCTCATCATTACATTACATCAAAAGCTTTTAAAACTGTTTGAAACCGAAAATATATGACAATAATTTTGGCTTCAAATTAAAAATTACTAATTGCTGTTAAAATTTAAAAGTAACAATTGCTTAAAACGTTAAAGTGCCGTAAAACAACATCTAAACATTAATACAAAAGTGTAGTAAAACATTTCTTGCAATCGAGTTTTTATGATATTTGTCATTGCGTATTTATACTTTTATACATTATTGCTAACAATCCATAATTAATGTCAATTATGGCTTATTATTAAGAGGTAAGCCAGATCAAATATATACTAGTTGTCAAGATCAAAGGGAAATTTTGCAAAATAGCAAAAAACAAAACATATTGCACTTACTTTGTATTTGGGATTGCCAGACAGCATCAGTAGCTCCCCAAAGTGCCATGAATCCGAATACAGAAATTACCGAATTATCACGTGGCTCCCATACATACAATAAAATAAGTAGACCTAAGGTAATTAGAAAACCTGAAAGAAAGATAAGTGATATTTTATTTACTTATTTACAAGAATAGCCTAATTATCAGTAATATTGCCATGTTGCATGAACTTTTATTAAGCACGTCGGGTGAAATGAAGTACCATTGACACTGACGTGACAGTAGAAACTTAATTACTGGCTCCATTTTGCAACATTGCTAACCATTTAGTGTAAGTTTTTGGTAATTTTCTCATATGAAATCCATGTTTTAATCTGAACACATATACATTGAAATTTTCATTGAAATGAAACACTACATATTAAAAAGTGCGGATTTTGCTACCAAGTCAACGGATAACAAGTAGCTGCGATTAACAAGCGATTTTTGATTTAATTGAAAAAAAATAATTTTGCGACTGAAATGGTATTAACAACTGTCATTTTTTTTAATCTTGCTTCTGTGTTGAGAAGAAAAGTAATAAGTCCGATTTTGATGAATATAAGCTATTTAATTTCGCAGAAATCGTATTAAATAATTATAGATTGCAATTAATAATATGTACGTGTGTATAAAATATGCTGATTTTAAAGTATAAATGTCGATAGCGAATTCGAAACAACGTGAAATAAGACATCATTGTGTTATACATAAAGATATATAGAATTTATAATGTAGCCAAATCGTTTATAAGAACTTCAGTGTTACAAAGAATGAATAATATACCTTTTAGGATAAATACAATAGGACGGAATCGTTTCTGCATTCGTTCCAACACAAGAAGGGTTGCTAACTGACAGGTCCCATAACACATCATCATATAACCAACCGTAGGTAAACCTAGTTTTTCGGTTCCATACACCTAAGAGGAAGTAGTCAATATTAGCTTAACCATTAGAGATGACCCTCAAACAGAAATATTTAGCCAAGCTTTATAGTTCTTTTTCAATTCGACAAATTGTATTGCAGTATCTTTTTGTGCATCTGTTTGCCCTTCTAAAAGCGGATTTGTTTAAACATCCTGGGTAGAATTTATTAAGGGGTTTAAAGGAGTCTGTTAACAAAGGTATTATTTTGAAGCTAGGAATTCAAGTACATTCTAACAAACGAAAAAATCACGAAGACTTTTTAAGATATCAATATTTAATATGTTGACATTGTTTGCACTTACATTTCCATTTTCACTGATTTTTTACTTTTGAAAAGAAGGCTAAAAGTGTATGTTTTAAATTTCAACAGCTTGGTAAAATATTTTAGTTTAAGCGCTGTTCACTAGAACAAACAAAATTACTTTCAATAAAGGGCATCGAAGAAAATATCTTCAAAAGCCAATTTTCAAAATATTCAAAACATAGAAAGGACTTACTTGCGGGTGTCCTATTAATCTGACAAACCTTTTTATTAACAAGGACACATATGTCAGTGCATGCATAATTCACACGAATTACTAATGAATGCCGATGACATGATGATAGTATTGAAATCTATAATTTTATCACATGTATGTAACTGCGAAAATAAGCATAGACTTTAGCCAGTTACTTGTGCTTAAAATAAATATTGTATACAACGAGAAATCTTAACTACGAGAATTGTAATGATTAAAGTTTGTTAAAGTTAGACAATGCCTTACTAAATATAAAAAGATCTTTCTTTACTAGTACTTAAGGAATTTAATAGACAAAGGAAGCAAGAGGTAATATTTTATATTCAACAATGAAAACACATATTTGTATCAAATATGGTCATATTTTTTACAATTAAATCCAGGTGTCCGGTTTTTATTAATACAAGTACATGATTGTATAACCAAGCTTTCATTTTCGTCAAAAATTGTTCAACTAAAACTAACCTATTTAAACCAGCTTTGAAACTTTGAGCCACATTTTAAATTTAAAGTACCTTGATGAATAGAATACCATGTTCTGTGGTTAGGGGTATATGACAAGTACAACTTTATGAGCACATTGACATCCAGCATTGAAATCATAATATTTAATTTCGAGTGATAATGATGCCTACCATTGTGACATCACTGATAACAACAGCTTGTTGCATTCCAGTAAATACCATCAGAAGACCTATCATGGCACAATTCTTCGTTCTAAAAAAACTCAATACATCACCGAGCTTTTCCAACAAGCTCATCTTCCTTTTGTTAACAATTATATCAGGTTTTCTAAGACAGAAACCGATCAGGATCATAGCAAAGCAGGACAATGCAAGGTAAATAAATTTTAGAACTTCAAGGTAATCAACATTTTCTATAATTCGACTGGGACTTTTCATCTCAAATCCAAACTTTCCTGCACAGTTGGTACTACAATTTATTCTTCTGGAAATGTTCCAGTTGGTCGGAAGTGGCATTGTATCAGAATTACCCTGGTTTAACACAATAGATTCTATTAAGTTTCCAAGAATCTGAGCACAATGGCAAAAGATTACAAAGACGCTCTGAAATTGTCTAATTGACTTATCTATCCTGATGCCAGTGATGGCTGAATAACTGGATCCATAACTGCCAATAAGTAATTCCTGAACTGACCACAGCGGTGCTTGGAGGAAACCAAACGTACATGATGCAGGTATTAAGGTTAGATACGATGGATACAAATTAGCAGCAACATAAAACACATGACTTGCTACGGCCAATAAAATCAAGCCTTTAGGTCTAGCATTCTGAACCAACCACGGTGAAACTGAACATCCCATGATGAATGATGCATACATTGAAGACAAACATATAGTGCCAAGGTGATCTACCGGATAGATACTACTCTGAATATTTCTAAGTGGCAGAAATGACATGAAAGCTAACATTAACCCAGCACATAATGACAGGAAATTCTTCCAGATGGATCGTCTGCTTTGTAAACTTTGCGTCTGAGGAAGTAACGCTTCAGTTGCAGAGTTTTGTGTCATCTTTAATTTCTGCAGTTCTTTCCATTCATCGCTCAGACTTGTTGGTCTTTTCATATTAGTTCCATTTATTCCATTTTCTAAACACCCACTAACCCGTTGGGGCTCGCTTTGTGACCTTGAAAGTTGTCGACCCCACAGAATGGCACGCATTTCAGAATGTGACAGATTTTCTGTTGTTGTTTCTGAATCTCTTTTGGAGTCATCCATTTTGTAAACACAATGTTGTTTATGTGACAGGAAATAATTCTGCAATGTCCATCTATCAAAATAAGAAAATATTCTGTATTAAAATGACAAGGAATGTCCCGATGACACAAATTCATTATTTTTCAAGCGATATGTATGACTGTTCAGAAATACACGTATCCAATAAACTTGATTTGTTTCAAGCAGTTATACTATTGATAACTCTAACTTGCTTTGTTCTAACAAGTGTAGAATTTGTCACAGTTATCAGTCAGACCAATGTAAAACGTGGACACTGACTACTATTCAATTACATTTGCCTGCCATCAAATAGCTGCTTGTTGGCTCAACTGATATGTAAGCCAAACGGGGAAAATTTAATTACATTTAACAAACTAAACGTAAACACAGATTTTGAAATTCTGGGGAAAGCTGTGTTTGAAATAATTACTTAATTTTATAATGACGAAAAACAAGTGTTATTGATCTGTACAGTATACTTTACATCGATTCATAAAACTGAGTTAAATCTGCAGTAATTCGGTGATTATAGTTCGATGATTTCATTTCCGAAGCAATTAAAATTGGCGTCCATTATATAGGTTAACTCAATAATGGATTTATTAATCAATTTTCAAATGAAAGGGACATATTAATATTTGTTGAAATAATAAAGTTCTACACAGTTAAATAAAAGAAATAATTCTAAAATTGTAACTACATGAGATAAACTTATATTAATAACTTAAGGACAAGACAACATAGCTAAAAAATCTAGTTAAAACAAGCAATGGATTTCTGAAGAACAAAACCGAAGTAATCATCTACAGGAAAAGTGACAAACAAATATGTAGCGGGTTGAACAGAATTTCTAATCTTTACCATGTGTATGCCAATACCAGAACAGACATATAGAAACTGTAAAAAGTCTTAATATTCACAAACTCGTTGTTCTCGTGAGGTATGAAGGTAATAACAGTATCCGAAACACAAAGGAAACTGTCACAAATTATTCCAAGAAACCGCAAGTGTTTTAATAATTTATGATTTTCCATATCTTCTGATTATGACCTTGCAAAACATCCGATTATACTCATTTATAGATGTAGGACTGTATTCCAGAACTAAATATTCAGAGGCCGTTTGCGCTGTCTTCATAATGATGTAGATATAGGGCCTCAAGTCAAACCCACACTAAAATGATGCTAATTGAATTACATGTGCAGTTGCAATATAAATTTACAACAAGCTACAAACTAAAATCAACAGACATGAAGTCAAATTCAACTTATAAATATATATTATATCAACAGGAGCTCAATATCTTTATTGATAAATGTTTAACAAAGGTATGGACAGAAACATATTACCATTGAAAATGTTCTATTCAGAATTATTACATAAATATAATTTTGCGTGTTTTTGATTGGTCTAAATACAACTTTCAGGTCACGCCAAAACGCAACAGTACTAAAAGTTGTATAAAACAGGTCGATATTGGATTCCGCTTGACAACTGTGCTTGACCTGGTTTGTCTGTAGCAAAAGAGATCAAAATGTACAATTGTGAGGTAACATCCTATGTTTTTCCGATCAAGGAAGTTGGGGATTTCATTCATGTAATAAAACAATCACGAATTTTGATATACGGTCGCTATCAGTATTTATCAGCCCTCAAACATGTATATGGCATTTTCTCTGGCTAATAAATCCTGGTAGCGACATACATCTAAGTAATTAATTGTATAACATTATCTATTCATAAATATAAACAAATTCACGTTTACAAGACTCTAAACCATACAATGCAGGCATTCTCAACTTAAACATAGAAATAATAAATAGATCGATATTTCTAAAACTCCTTGCCATCGTGTTTTTTATTATAGTTCTAAATGATAGTCTTGTACAAGATAGTTTTTTGTTTAAATCAATATCAAAGCACATAAGTATACAATAACAAATAGCCATGACTTTCTTCTAGATGAAAAATAGTAATTACAACTATGTATATCTTATATATCACAAAGATATCCACTTTGGGAATTCAATTAAATAAACTGGCATCCGGCGTATGTACAAAAGGCCACGCGGGGTTTTTTGAGGTATGCATATGTTAAAACGAAAACAACTCTGCCTAAATGATTAATTCATTGATAGAAATTTGTACCATTTTTCCAAAAACTGTCCAGTTATGTATGTCATTTGTCTTATTTTAAAATTGTTTTTATTTTTGGTCTTTTACTTGTCTGTATATGTTTGAATTTTAATGACATCGCTGTGACTATAAAAATGCATTGTTTAAACTATTAATGTAATTTAAGTCAAAATTTGTATGCTCCAAATCTAAAAAATTGGAATATCCTTCCCTTTCCGCTGTTTGAATGACTAGAACGATATTATTCCTGACAAATTAAAACATTGTCATATCTGTATTCAAGTCAAAACAGTTTGATAAAACTGTCAAATAAAATCACGCCATTTGCTTTTCTTATTTCACGTTGTATCGACTGCTAATGTGTATAAAGTAGTCGTAAGTCAGAACACTTCGCACAAAGTGTCTCAACTAGAACGGTAAAGTAGGACAATGTGTAACCAAATAATCGGTCAAACCCCCAATTACTTATTGTATGCACATTTACTATTAGTACAGTAAATTCACAGCTTCCGATTCTACATTTGTTGTACAAAAGATAACGAAGTATATAGTAATCTATTTTAAAAAGCCGTGCAGCTCGCATGCTTTAAAAATTAAATAAAAATCGGAAATAGATCTAGAAGACATGCACTCCAAGTTTCCGTCTACTCGATACAATTATTTGATAACTGTCTATTTAAAAAGATTTAAAAGAAAAATATGTTTGAAATTTTATGACTTAATCGGAATAAATATTGCAGAATTATCGATAATCCTTATCTGATTTCCGGTTATTTTAATATTGCAAACATAAAATGCCATAACATGTGATGATGCAACAAAACAAATAACAAAATCTGCCGAAACTTGTACGATAGATCAACAATGTTGTCTCCTAGCCGAGCTCGACTACTAACTAACGAAGAAAAGATCAGTTATCTCCCCAGCCGGGAAGAATGAGAACATGTGTACATAGCAGTACCTCAAACTGTTCTTCAGATTGTAGGAATTTTGCCATATTACAGAGAATATTCTATCCACTTCAGTCGGGGGTTTCACCGGATACCATGGTTTCCTTCCCAAATAAATCTGACAGATGTATAATGGATTGTTTTTCGTTTGTTTGAATGATGTTAAACTAACGCCACATTCAGCAGTTTTTCATCTATGGCGTTCAGTTTCTCTGGTGGGAGATAGCAGAGGTACACGGAGAAAACCTCCGACTTTCTGTGGAAAACTGGCAATCCTTGTAAATTAAGATTGGAGTGGAATAAACCCTGTTTGCAATGAGACTTGAACCTACAACCTCAGTGTTGACATACCACGTGATCACTACCTTCACCAATTGGCCATCAAGGCCCCCAAAATGGATAAGGTGGCGTTAAACCACATTCACATAAACAAAACCCGGTGATATTTTTCTTCATACACTAGCTCCACAGAGTAAATGCTGGCTAGATATACTTAACATACACAATAATAAAATGATTGTGTCATCGATGTTTTACTGGATACCCAGAAAGAAGCGAATGGAATCCGGCAAACAGTAATATTTGCCGTAACAGTAACATTTCCCCTGTTATATACCATATATGTTTGACAATAAATAGCCTTTACTCCATGAATTCTATGATTTATATTTGTATTTGTATTTTCTATATAAAAGCTAATCCATTAAATATGAAATTTGATCAGAAACTGTAATTTTATTATTCCAATATTTGGTTCCATCAACTCCATCGGAATAATAGAAATAATACATTGCTCTTGACAAGGTGATACAAGAAATTAGATACAGTAAGACATGTCGGCAAAAATCAATTGAAAAACGTAATCCTTGGTAGAATTCCAATCGATCACGCACCGTGTGCTTTCCCTCAGAACCATAGATTGTGTTACGATTACGTTGTGATGGAAAGAATTATATGCAGAGCGAACATCAACTTTCTAGACCCAATTATACAGATGAAATTTTCCTCTTCTTGGCAGCATTTTTCTGTTGTTATGTTAATATTGCTACAAACATTCTATACTTTCTTCTATTGTCATAATGTTGCAATAAAATTAAGACTAATCCATTGTTTTCAAGTCTTAGACAAATTACTAAACAATAAAATCCATCTGCACCTGCTTAACGAATTGAATGAAAATAGACATAGAAGGAGACGTTATGTCACATGAAATTATTGTTTCCCTATAAAATGTGTATTGTGATAAACTTTATTAGAAGGTTTTCTCTGCAGAGCTAATAGAATAATGAATTCGTGAACTATTGTACTTTACAAATTCTAAAATTTAATTAGTCAGACTGATATACAATCGGCTGCTATAATATAATGACAAGTTCACGATCTATAAAAAGTGGAAACCGAAATATGTGCAAAACAATAAGACGCCAAACTTCGTTTTGGATGACTTAATTGATAAGGATTGCCAGTTTTCCTACCAATGATGGGGTTTTATCCGGGTACTCCTGCTTCCTCCCCCATTAAAAACTGGACGCCATTATATAGCTGTAAAATTGCTGAAAGAGGCGTTAAAATATCATTCAAACAAATATACAAAAATAAAACTTCAAGTAATTTAAATCTGTTGAAACTCGAATCAACAAACAAAAGAAAGAAGGTTCATAGAGTAACAGATAATGTTCTGTAAGGTTATTTGTTTACTTAAGGGGTTAATTAGTAGATTTTCAACCCTTCATTTAAGACATACATGTAGTGTGAGCAGTTTTACATCAAAGGTTGATGGTTAGGTTACTTATGTCTTTTAGAAATCAGAATGTCTTAGTTGTTTGTTTGTTTTTTTTTTGTTTGAATGGTGTTTAACGCCACTTTCAGCAATTTTTCAGCTATATTATGGCGTCCAGTTTTTATTGCGGGAGGAAGTCGGAGTACCCGGAGAAAACCCTTGACCTTAGGTAGGGAATGTCTATCTGGTATTTACAGTAGTATACAAGCATTTTGTACTCTTAATTGCCAAATTACAAACAATTGAATTACTAACGTAGGGTGATGACAACATGGATCATTGGTCCAGTTTAGGTAAAACTCCCATCAAAATACTAAAAATGTCACATTTTAAACTTGACCCTAATGACCCATTTTTTTTATAAAAAGTAAACGTTTTGGACCCTTCTTTAAAGATGTCGGTACACAAATTCTGACCTGTTTTAGTAAGAGTTGAGAGCAGAAAAGTACTAAAGATAATTAGTTCTTCATAAATTTTAAGCCCTACAGACAGAGCAAAAGCAGACATGCAAAACATAGACATACATGTAATAAGCTAGAGACATACACACATCCCAAGTAAACAAATAATATACAAAATACACCAAAATCTGGTGGTGATTTGCAAGAGTATGCATTCTTTAACGTTGAGAAATGTTGACCAAAAGTAAAAGAGGATAAGATCAACATTGAAATAGAATTATGTAGTCGAAAATGTCTCTAGCAGTGATCGATCAGTTAGCTCTGACAGCTATAAAATACAGTGATGAGGTTAACTTCGGTATTATCCTTGACTCAGTAGTTGGTTGAACAAACTTCTCGTCCGTTCAATAAAGTCCTGTTAAATACTAGATTTCTGCTTTGGCGTATCAACTATGAAGCGTCGTTAAGTCAGAGAAACCACTTTATGCATAAATGAATAACAAAGGGCTATGTCAGTCTTTTCGTCATAATATATTTTGTTATTTCGTACCTTTAGTAACAATTTCGCATTATGTTTACCAATTTGAAGTTACTCGGTGAAAATGAAACGGTCATTGAGAAAGAAATCGAGATTCAATTATTTAGTGTAACTAGATTAAATCGATCAGATTTTAACATTTTTGCAGAAATCATGCAAACCTAAAGATGCTGAATGAAAAGACTATTTTTCTTGTTGTTACTTTAGAAATTAATTTACTTTTGACATTTCGAGTAAAAAATAGTTATTTTTTCTGCTACGGAGTAAATATCAACACCTATTACAACAAAATTAAAATAAATTTAAATCACATACATGTATATTACAGATCATTCTTACAAGTTAAAAACGTGTTGTATTGCTCTAAGGAAAAACGACACCAGTGGTATTTTAAAACAAAACATGGGTTAAGTATTGTAGGTAGATGAGACGGAATATATTGATATGACCTGATGACAAAAAAAATGGAAATATCGCTTTTAAAAATTTAAATTGTAATCATTGCTGTCTTCATTATATAAGATGTTCTCGGTTAATTGATGTAATTATTTTAATAAGTAGGATTAATGACCGTTAGGTAACCCGTATGTAGTGTAGACAGTCAATGTTAAGTGTGACGAGTATAGAAGTTAATGGTCCATGTTTATAAGCCACAAGTTGTAATTTTAAATAGCACTGCCCTTTTTTTAGGGGAATATACGAAACAATCAGTAAAAATAACATTGAAAAGCACATCGCAATATCAAATCGAACATTAATTAGAAGCTTATATCCCAGAGAGAACCACAAAGTATAGAAATTAATGCAGAATTAAATATCGGTATCCTTAAATGGAGGACACACAAGAAAAGTCGATGAATATTTCATCTAAATATAAACATGACATACAGTTAACATTTCTTATTACAATTCTGACTGCTATCACAATGTCGTGCATTCGTACAAACACTGGTTGTACCTTACGATGTATTATTGTTTACGTCATGTGTAGTTGATGTTAAATTCATTTTTGAGAAATGTATCTCAAAATCATACATTAATATATATTGATAATGCAATACTTCTAAGGGTGTTCCCAAGTGACAAATATGAGGTGCGCTCTCCAAGAGGAGTGGGGTTATAATACAGAAAGCCTGAATGTCGAGTGATATGATTGGAGATCGTCGCGCTCCTTGTTAAGCAAAGAGTTTCGTTGAGATTTCGAAAAAAAACTAATTAGTTACAGCTTGAAGTTTTTGAAAACGTAGTAGGCTTTCCCCTTTTGGTTATCGGCTTACTTCGGCAGAATTATATAGCGTACAAAATTGTTGATGAATTACCCGTCTGGACATCCATTGCAATATTTATTTGATCAACAATCAACGTGATTTTAAAATCTGAACCACAGAAGTGGAGTGTTAAACAAACAGAATACAGAATAATAAATATTGTAAATACCTAACCTGAAATAAAACGATGGATGTGATAATACTCTATTAATACGTTCTGTACTAAATATAGCCCATATATGTAATCAGCATTGTTTACTATGCGTCGGGTTTAATTGTTTAAATATAGACGCTAACACCAATTAAGTATACGTTGGATTTACATTTATAACAAAAAACAACGATAAAATACTTACAGTAACTTAATCTCCTACACAACCCGCACAGTTAGCTGATTCTGTGGACACCGATCAATGCTACATCTCAGTCTGAAAATATCAATAATTAAAAATAACAACCAATATGACGATTTCATTGGTTAGAGAGAATTATTATTGCCTTTTTACACACAAGGTCACGTGCATTATAATAATGACTCAGTTAAGGGTATAAATTAATAATTTATAAATGTGTAACTTAATTAAGTAATTTATATAATCTATAATTTAATATTGTTTCCTTGTTTCTTGTATCATGTTAAACAAACCTGGCTACAGATGTGAATTGTCAACATCGTTAGAATGTTAATTAGGACGAAGTTAAGTTTAAATGATAACTATGAACGTAAATGGTCATTTTCCCCTTTATTAACCAGTCTCACATGATTCACGTTCAAATTTAATTCCATCTTTTATAAATGTCTCGACGTATGTCATTATTAATGAGGGAGTCAGAGTGGAATCAGAACCATGAATTGTGGGGTGGGGGTCAGGGGCGGATCCAGAAAATCGGGCTAGGGGGGATGAAATTCGGGCAAGGGGTTGGGGACCGCAGCGCCCTGGTGGGGGAGTAGGGGACGAAGCCCACAGAAGATGTTCCAATTTAAGCAATTGAGAGGGTGTAGAGGACTACTAATTTTAACATTTTTAACAGTTAATACAAATGAGGTACTTATTTTTAAGATACGTAAGATACGATGAGAAAACGAATGTTATGTACAAATGCAATTTAATAAATATTTACTTTACAATTATTTACGTCTTGTAAATAAACTTGGATTTTTGCACATGATATAAACATATTTTTTCATGTGCGAATGGAAATATAATTTAGCTGACAGTCAGCGAAAGTCATACAAAAGTTATATACACGTCAAAGTACATAATTCAAATAAAACTTCTCGAAATAGTCTTAATTTGTTTAAACACTTAGCATCCAGGCATTTAGTAAACGTAGTTTGTTGTAGACACGGGATATATTGTCAAGTTTGTTTTAGACAATGGGCATTTTGGAAAGATTGTTATAGACACGAAACATTTCAGACAGAGGCACTTAGTAAATATTTGCAGACAATCAATCTTATATCTTCATTTTGCTTCCCCCTTCGGCGACAATAGCAAAAAGGGGGAGCCAAGTGAAGATATAATTTTAGATTGGTAGAAAAGAGGCATTGAGTCAGGCTTTTTTTGGACAAGAGGCACCTACGAAAGGCAATTTTAGAGAAGAGGCCTTTAGAAAAAGTTGGTTTTAACACTAGGCATTTAGCAAAGTTTTATTAGACACGAGGCATTTAGAAAAAGCCGTTTTATACACAAAACATTTAGCAATTTTTTTTCTTCAGGAGGCATTTATAGAAGGCTGGTTTAGACAAGAGGCATTAGATAAGGTTGATTTAGACACGAGGCATTTAGAAAAAGTTGTTTTAGAATATGTTTACTAATATATGTACATGTAATGGAATACCACGATCAAAAATCTGTCAGAGATTCATACAATGGGAGTACGGAAGATATTTATATCAGACTACACGACCAATGTGTGTAAAAAAAGTGTAGTCATGAAACAAGTTTTGCCTTTTTGTTCTTGAAAGTGCATGTTTGACCGGTATAAAAAGCAAATCAGGAACCTATAAATCAATTAGTTTTACTTATCACTTTGTAACGTAATGGTACTAGTGTCTGTTTGAAAGGTGCGGTTTGTGTTGTGTTGTTAACTATAATAAAGTCGATCACTTTAGAAAACATCAAGCGTAGCAAGCCCAATATGTAGTGTACGCAAAATAATATGACCGTTATCACCTAATAAGAGTTGGGTTTACAGCATGGGATCTGAAAGCACAGTCTAGCATACTAATCGTTTCCTAGAACTTTAACTCATGTTACAAAAGACCACGATGTCTACGCTACTGCGTTTTTGCCTACCGCTTGCTACTCTCCTGCTTTTTATACTTCACTCTTTTTTCATATGAAGAGGTTCAAAAACATGTTTTTCAAAGCACGTAACAAATCCTGTAGATTTTAGTTTTAGCTCATCTGAACAACCGGCGAGAAAAAGTCATCACTTGGAGCCCGTTGTTATCCGTCGTCGTACACATTTTCAACTCTTCTCTGAAAACCACCGCAAAAAATCTCTAATGGAATTCCTCCAAAATCAATAGGCTTCTTAGCTTTCCAGGGTAACCCTTGTGCCATGTGCACGCAAATTTAATTAGGTTAGGGGTCTCAGGAATGCCTTAGGTCCCCAGCGGGTCTAGGGGGCAAAGCCCCCCTGAAGCTCATGCATTTTGGAGTTTTAAAGAGTTTAATCTATACGTAAATTAAATGACAAAAACGAACGATTTTTACCTTTTTTATGTATAGCATTATGCTTAACAAGTGGATCTCATATAAAACGAAGATTTTTTTATCTAATTTAAAGATAGTATACACCAGTAATATTTAAGATTAAGATATGACTGACGAACATACGAACCAATGGGCACATGAACAGACCATAAAAAAGTTATGAAGACGGACAAAACAAGAAACACAGTCACATTTTACTTTAAATACATTTTATTTGTATCTCTAGCTGTTTACTGCATACTGGTCTTAATATCCAAAGTCCATGTATCTATTTTTGGCAAGAGCAAAACTACGAAGAACCATTTCGGTATCTATATGTCCTTATCCCTATAGACATGTATTAATGCTAGGGATGACAATCTGTCTTGTACCATCGTAGATCGAAGATAGGTTTTCAGGCGTCGAACAGCTCTGAAGGACCTCTCCGTGGTTCAAAGTAACAAAATGGCATAAACTGAGGGGTACAGATCCTTGTTCGTTATGGCAAGTGTATCCATAACGGTAGTGGGTTTCACTTCAGGATCTGACCAGTCAATAATTACCTAACTGGGAAATTGAAGTTTGCACACAAGTTTTGTTCCCACTCTTGGTTCAGCAAGTTAGCCTTTGTTTCATGTTTTGACAAATCTTTATCTGTAAACAAGCAATATCTGGATAAGGAGGATAAAAATACTTTTTCGTTTCCTTGAAACTTCTTTAAAAACTTGTTCCTGGTTGAACAGCAATTTCTCAATGTTTGACGACTGGCTGTCCACAAGCACGTCCGTGACTTTCTTTTGAAAATAAGACGCTATCGATTTCATTTTAAACTCATGTGGTAAACAAACGTTTCGACGGATACTATTGAAATAATGTTAATTAAAGGGAACCAGTATACAATATCAAGCTAATGCATCGATCAACGTCCGTCAAGCGCCGATCACTTTTTCATGTGTGTGTTTTGTGTGTTATTTTAAGGTTTTTTTTGACAATCTGATGTGCAAGCAAATAATTTTTTGCTTGTATGGGAGCTAAGCGCCTGCTTTCTGATATATAATATTGTAAAATTTTACTTAAAATCAAATGCATACTTTTTGAGTTATTTTATGTAAACGTCTTTTTTGGTAAAGTTATAACATTTTTGGCAACTATTACATTGAAATTTAATAGATTTAAACAAATCAGAAGGCTTCTTACCCACCTAAAGCCGGTCTCACACAGAACACGGTTGGGCACACGGTTCCAATATGGCATACTCGGTTATACACGGGTTGACTGGTGCGGGGATTGAGCTCCAACCGTGCCTGGGGATGAGTTAGTACGATATAGACTTTAGATTTATACTCGAATGTAGCACTAGTAAGTACGAACAAAGCACGGTGAAGCAAGGTTTGTCACGATTTGCAAACGATTTTCATACGATTGTTGTACGGTTCCAAGTACGGTCTAGTACGGTCTGTTACACGACTTTTACTCAATTAACTGGACATTTTAAAAAATTTGTATACGGTCTCGTACGGTTTCACACGGCCTCTCACGGTCTTGTACGATCGCTAATACGATCATACGATTTGCAAACGATTTTTATACGATTGTTTTACGGTTCCAAGTACGGTCTAGTATGGTCTGTTACACGACTTTTGTGCGATTAACTGGACATTTTTTCAAATTTATATACGGTCTCGTACGGTTTCACACGGTCTCTCACGGTCTTGTACGATCCCTAATACGATCATACACGGCCCCGTGCGAGTTTAAAAAAAAATTAAAATCATACACGGCTTTAACGGATACACTAGAATGGGTCGAGTGAACTCGGATAAGGCCACGATTGGTTCGGTTGTATGTACGGCTTACACGGGTGGTCAACCGTATAAGCCGTGTGTTCTGCGTGAGACAGGCCTAATATGCAGCTATATCCCAAATTTTCATTGACATCAAATGCAAACTTTTTGAATTATTGTTTCAAGTAATTTTAATTTAACCAAAAGGTTGCCCCAAAAGATCTCCTTAACATGATTTTAACACTGGTCCAAACATGGAGCTATTTTCCTTTTTAGATTTTCGAGAAAATTTTCAGTTTCTGCTATATAAAAAATTGACGTAGACAGTGTACACTAAACATGGCCAACTCATCTTTAGAGTATCTATTTCGAAAATTTTGTATATCGCGCCCTTGTCTCAAAAACATGTCTGCTAGTTCTAAAAATAGAACAGAGGGTTCAGAACAAGTTTTAGAAATTTGTTTAAAAAATGATTTTTGTTATAGAATTGTTCTAAATAGATTAGCTCAAAAATATGTACACATTTCATCATTTCTGTTAATTTGAGAAACTTTTTTGTATTTTTGACAAAATTAGACCACGGGGACCTGTAAAAATCGATTTACCTCAGCTTTTAGAATGATACTGAGTCGATTCTTTCACCTGTTAGTAGACTTTTTACCTGTAACTTAAAAACTGTAGGTTACAAAATTGATTATCAAGACATAAGGCCAAAATAATACAATTGGTCTGAACTTGTGTGCCGTTCAGAACTTATCTTCCCGTCAAATACATTTACAATCTGACATCAAAGCGGCAATGAATATTTCAGACCTGGATTTTTTCGACGCACATTGGGACAGAACAGTTGATGATATGGCTTTATCACAGATTTGCAATTATATTGAAAATGAAGCATGTGTATTTGAAAAATTAGAGGATTTAAGTTTGAGTCAAATGATGGACGTGTATGATGTTGAAGCCGAGATGGGAAATACGGTTGACATGTCTAGTTTAGAACTGAGATTCCTCTTACTGATGATAACGTGAATGAGGAAATAGCAAAGGCAAAGAAAAATGTACGCTATTCATTTGTTGACGATGTAAGTATCGATAATTTAATAAAGTCTACCGAAAGCAAAACACGCGTAAAAACACAATTTGGAGCATGGCCACTTTCAATGACTGTGCACGGATGATTCAAACTCAATGTACTATTCCCGAGTTGGTAAACTTCAACGAAAGGGACATTAATGAATGGCTAAGCAAATTTGTCATTGAAACACGTAGAAAAGATGCTAAGCCATACCCTTCAAGAACATTATTTCTCACTAATGAGACAGCGTGGTACCTATTTTTAGCCGGTTGAGATATCCTTTTATCGGTAATTTGTGTTATTTTCCTTTGATGTGTGCCAACTGATCATGCTTGTCTCAGCATACTAGCCGTGATACAAAAAATATCAGGCAGTTCATTACCGGGCATGCGTGACTTAAGGCGGAGCAATCTAAAATTAATTACGTCACAGGAACAGAATGTTCAAAAATAAACATGAGATAAAATAAAACATGATCTAAACCCCACCCCAAATGAAAACGAACAAACAAACAAACAAAACATCAAAAATTACACATTTTCCTAAAAATATAGCATTCTCGCCCTCATAGCACGCATTAAATACGTCTGCATGCCATTTATAGACCCCATACATTGTGCACTACAGTCTATAAGTCTATACAGTCTATACAGTCTATATACAGTCTATACAGCGCCCTTTTGTTTTAACGGTTTAAAAAATGACATGCAATATTCTCTGTTCTAGACCACCAGAGCTACGTTTTCGCAGCTACCTTCCGTTAACAATCATACACTTCAAATAATCTGAAGAAAACTCTTCAAATTGCACAAACATCAACATTCAACAGCAAGTGACAAATCCCGAATTCCTGTTCTGCCATTCACCAGAAGAACTTGCGAATAACCTCGCCATTTTTGGTTAATCCGACAAATCACAAAACTGTAATAGGACCATTACGGCAGTAAATGTCGGACTACACAAGAACCTAAAAACTCATCACACACTGTCTGTACATCAATGCATTGTATAATTAAAATATTTTGGATCTAAATATCCTCGGCTCCCCAAAGTTCGCCACCCTTACGGTTTTCATGCAGTAACTTTTTACATGTTCGCCGGATATTTACCAAATTTCACATACATACTTCCTATTATTTCCCTTTAATTCTAACATAAAAATAAAATTTATAAATGATGTGTAAATCGTATCTCCCCTGGCCACTGCAAAGTACTGAAAATTAAAAATAACACAGCACCAAACAGTTACCAGAAATGATGACGATATAAAATACAAAATATAGAAAACAATAAAAAGTGAAACTGACACTCAATTGGAAAATCGGTCAGAAACGTTGGGTGTTGGCAACATAAATTTGAAATAATACGGTTCGTCAAAAAGCAAAATATTAAAAACACAAAATTCGACACCCCATATTATAATTAAGAGTAAGATTCTCATTCACAAACTATTACATAAACGACAAAAAAGACTTGCCTTACAGAGGATCAATGAAAAAACACGTCCATTCATCAGGCCACATTCCGATTGAATGACGTTGACGCTAAATGACGTAGCAAACCGTTTTTCACAGATCACTTCGACCAAAAAAATAGTTCCTTAAAAAATATAGACTAAATTTACCAAATATACTCTTTTTGAAAATTACCGATAAAAGGAATAATATAGGACATTTTGTTTGTGATACAGACTTTATCACGGCTTAACGTATCAGGTTCGCCCTACGGGCTCACCTGATACTGGCCGTGATAAAGTCTGTATCACAAACAAAATGTCCTATATTTATAGATTATTTACGTTTTTTGAAACGAGATGCATTTTCTCGTCGTATCTCATCGAAGGGCGACAGCCCTGAGATGAGATGACGAGAAAGTGCATCGAGTTTCAAAAAACGTAAATAATCTGTTTATCGCTGTTTTGTAACATTGTGACGTCACAGTGTTTACATAACGACGTCTTGACAGCGAGCTGAGATGGGCCCATCCCACGCTAGTAGAGTGAGATGGAATAATATCGCACACAACGATCAAAGGAAAATACTGCAAAATAGCGATAATCCATATATCTCAACCCGTGGGTGAGATAAGAAATTCACACCCCTTTTCCCGTAAAATGTATTGTGACGTCAACTGTCGGTTCAGCAATACAAATTATCAAATATTTGCTTTAGCTGTGTTGGTTTACTATGCCTTTTTAAAATTAACATGAAAACAACATATCTGAGCTTCCATGACCCAATTTATGCCACAATATGATAGCGGTAAACATCAAAACAAACACGGTGACGCAACATGTGTACATTGGAGATTACGTTCAGGGTAGATAACTCTATTTGTTGCCATCTTTCAATATAACAGAACCGGATATTTTTAAACGAATTAGTGAGAAAAAGAATCAAACACCGGTGGTTGGGCAAGACGGGAAAATCTCAGACACCCACGTGATAGATTTCTTTTGGTCTCCAACTCGGCAGAGCCTCGTTGTAGACCAGAAATCTTTTCACTTGGGTGTCTGAGATTTTCTCGTCGTGCCCTCCCACCGGTGTTAGATCCTATATATCTCTTGAGTGTAGGTTTATTGAGATGTCTCCGCGAGAACAGTGTTCATTTGAACTTTTTGGATGAACGTGATTAACGATTTTATGAATTTAGACGCGCACTTAGTGCAACAATGACAGAATTGACTGTTGTAGGAGTAGGTACAACTTCAAAACAAGCAGAGCCTATATTTGAAAAAACTGAACAACTTCTTTGAGATAAGGGCCTTCTTGGAAAGACTACGGCTAAATCCCTAACTAACACAATGTTTTACCAAAACAGTAAACTCTTCGGACGAACATAGAAATCTAACCACGGACCAGTTTGAACATGGAAATGAAAAGCTAGGAATATACATTCGTTTTCACGGCAGGGCGAGTAAACCTTATAGAGGTAAGAAAAATTATATTTATCTATATTCTTCCCGTAACGGTCTGTATTTTTGCGTTGATTTTAAATGTACATATTCATTCATTGGTCTTCTTTCAGTTCGTTAATAAAGGGTGGCCTTTGATGTCTTTTGCTTTTTTGTGTCGGGTTGTTGTCGCTTTGATATATTCCCTTATTGCCATGTCTTTGAATTTAAAGATGTTTATTATAATTCAACCCCCCTGACGAATTCTTAGAAATTAGACATTGCCACATTTAACCATATTTAACTGGAAACTCTTTTTCAGTTGCGTTTATCTCTATGAAAACGAAAAAAAATGTTAACAATTTTCATTGAATGAATTGCGGACGTGGACGAAGACACCCTAATCTAGATTTAAGATTGATGTCTTCGTCGAGGTCCGCGTTTAATCTAATTTGAGACAAATGTATATATCGTGTTTTTTTCCGACGCAGTCAGTATATTTTCGAATTGTGACCTTTCAACTATAAGACGCATACCCTTGGTAACGTACTGTTATTGAATAGAAGCTTGCATTCTGATTTGACAAAAATAGTAAAACATTTTGCGTTCGAACAATCTACTGTAGTATACTCTGACAAGCATCCCTGTTGCATGTCCCAACTATTATTCCAGAAGCCTGTTATTCTTAAACAATTGGTAGTCGTAATTGAACTTTAGAGAATTATTTTAATGCCAAAAGACTGCCATTCAGAACTGATAAACAATAATTACATGATAAAACCATATGTCGTGTAATTTTTGAGCATTTCGCCTGGGGTAGAAAGATATTTGCTTTGTTCTTATCTGAAAACAATCCTCACACCGGTGATGCAGTTACACCATATTTTTCTTCATTTGACCGCCTGACACACGCACTCTCTCTCTCTCTCTCTCTCTCTCTCTCTCTCTCTCTCTCTCTCTCTCTCTCTCTCTCTCTCTCTCTCTCTCTCTCTCTCGTGAAAGTATTGTCACACAAATGATCTTACACCAATGTAAGTAGGTAATTAGTATTTATCAGAACGCCTAATGACCAGTATGAGACACAGTGGTTCGATAACACATTTTATTTACTTTACACATACAGCATATATAATTAAGAGTAAATTTACTGATTGTTTCGTTGCAATTATTATATATTTGGACCTCAATTACCTATACGGTTTGTCCCCCCCCCCCCCCCCCATTTTAGGGATAGCATACACATTACCGATTTCAATTCACATTTAATTACCATTGAATTGACATTTTGTGGTCATGTTAATACAATTCTAATCAAAATATTTTACTTAGAAGTTCCCATTTTAAAAGATAGTCAAATTAATCAATCAGCAAACTGCAATGAATGCATGTGAATGAATATAACTTTATTCGTGTAAGTACATATTTGCTTATGAAATTTATTTAAACAATAGGTGCTGTTTTGAATTTTTAAAATGTTAACTAACTTGTTTTCTAGTTAATATATACGCTACATCACAAGAAAAAACTTACAACTCCGACATATACATAAAAACGTTTGTATGTTTTTTTATGTACCATTGTGGTCTTCAACTTCTGAAATAGCTTTTCATTGTAGATATTGAAATATGTTTATTGTTAGCTCTATGATTTTAAAAGCCATTTATGCCCATCTTCTTTCTCTGCGTCTGTCGTCATTCACATGCAGACAGGAGATGGAGCTCTAATTGCAAAGTCTCTTTTTGATAATAACCTATTGTTTAATAACATTTTTTTTAAATCGATGAATGTAGCAACCTTCTTTTTTTCACCTTATTTTGATTGGACACAGTTCGCAACACGTTCATTATTTACCTCTCCCACACACATAAGTGTTTCTTGTTTCTTTCTTTCGTTTGATATTTTTTTTAAAGTTTTTTCTTATTGTTGTTTGTTCAGTTTCCGTCCTTACATACATCTCTAAGAGTTAAATGCGTCGAATATATTTTTAAAGAAATTTTAAGGTGGTCTGAATCAACGCCATATATCAGCCAAAACATCAAACATTACTTTCAAAATGAAGAACTGTACGAGATTTACGAACACTACTTAAGATTGATTGCTAATTTGAAAGGAGATTGTTTCTACAGACGACCGTTAAATTCAAAAACCAGTGTCAAATTCGGGGAACAACCTATTGGTGTCAACAAGCTTTCATCTATAATGAAAACGATGTGTTGTGAAGCGGGCATTGATGGATATCTTACCAATCCCTCGGGTAAACGAACCTGTGCTACTGCTTTATATCAAGCGGGGGGTCCAGAACAAGAAATCGTGAAAAAGAACTGGTCCACAGATCAGTCGAAAGTGTGAGAAAGTATAAAAGGGCTGCTGACGACATGCTGAAAGACATATCTAATGTGTTAGAACCGACGCCGTTTAAACAAATCAAAAGTGAAACAGCTTCAAATATTTCCGCTTCTCGTAATTCCGAAAACGATGCCTGCTCGTAAGTGTTAGCATTCCTTGTGGTGCAAACAGCATGTTTAGTGGATGCGTGTTTAATTTTGGAAATCAGATGTGATGTTTTGTTCGTGAAATTGTTTAATTTTTATTTCTAACTCGGGAGACAGTAGAAATTGTGAACTGGATTTTTTGTTACTATTAAATAATTTTTTTTCATTTTCGAAAATATTTCATTTGAAAGAAGAACGAGGTACCCGTATACACAACCGTTTTAGAACTTTCTTTTAGGTTAGCCAATGGTAGGTCTTGGTTCAAAACTGTGGGTTAGCATGTAGATACCTCACTGTTTTATCAAAGGTAAAATGCTGCAACTATGGTACATCTTACTGGATATTAGGAGTGATTGCTGAAATCGTCCAATCAATCATTCTAACCATCTGCAAAATACGGCATTACCACCGGAAAATGTGTTTTCGTGCGTAAACTAGTCTACTGAAAACGCGGGGAGAACCTGACTTTCTACAGGAAATCTGAATCTGTTGGAGCACATCCAAACTGATCTTAAATGTTGATATGTCAGTGAAAATTGTATACATGTACATAATAATTTTGGAAGCCTAAGATAATATTAGAAACTTCGGCCGAAGATTTTTACAACATCTCCGGGGATTTTCATGCCGGAGATTTTATTTTTTGTGAAAAAATAATCGTCGAAATTATTTTAGAAGCCAAAGATAATACAAGAAACTTCGGCCAAATTTTTTTATGATCTGCGGAATTTGTACAATCTGTACAATCCGGAGATTACTTTGTTGTAATCCAAATTCTATATAAAACAATTAGTAACTCCGGGGGTTCAGTGCGGCTTTCCATAATTTTGGTATAGCGGGATTGACCTAACGTATGAATATTTTTTTGTTTTTTCGTACAAATGTTACTCCATAAAACAATCTGATTTTAATCAAACTGAACATATATATCAGTTTTAACTTAAATCTACAACTTTTATTCTTTACCGACCACAAGAAAAGTAACAAATCATTAATTTGATCGACGTAAAAAAGTAGGTCAACGTCATTTATCGAAAAATGAATTTAGTCAAATTCATTTTTCAAAAAATAAATTCTATTGAAAACCTCTACCGGACGTAATCTCGAGAACCAATCAAATAAACGTATTTATGCTCCCTCGCTCTTACCAACCTGTAAACTTAACAACATGACCAAACAACCATAATCCCTTATAAATCAACACTTTATAATAACGACAGATTCTTAATGATGCAATACAACCCATTTTGCAGCTTGCTCAGTTTGCCTTGTAGGCCAATAAACAACAAACACCTATTGGAAGTTTATGGGCCACCTATTGTGGCCATTTAATCTTATCTATTCTAATTTTTGTACAATTTTGCCGTCATAACAAGGCAAAGGTGGGTGACAAAATTGGGCCAACAAAACAATTCTGTATAAAAGATTCATGCACAAACTTCAGAAAAATTACACTATATTTAACAACTACTCAATCTACATGTATAATATTCAAAAGAAATACACCCGAATGTAACTTTCAATTATGAATTCTAAAATCTTCATAAAAAGCATGTATAAGAGTAAGGGAGGTGTGGCGGGGAAAAGGGTGGTTTAAAAAACTCAAATAAATTTCCCCTGATCAGTTGGCTTGTTTATCGAATTTACTGTTCATTGACCTCTGACCCCGCGGCCGCGGGAAATCTTTAATTAGATGACGCGCAAGGAATTTTGCGGGAAATTTAAACCACTCATCGCATAAAACATTTTATTGTTCAATAAAATTCATTTATGCTCCCTCGCTCTTACAACCTGTAAACTTAACAACATGACCAAACAACCATAATCCTTATAAATCAACACTTTATAATAACGACAGATTCTTAATGATGCAATACAACCCATTTTGCAGCTTGCTCAGTTTGCCTTGTAGGCCAATAAACAACAAACACCTATTGGAAGTTTATGGGCCACCTATTGTGGCCATTTAATCTTATCTATTCTAATTTTTGTACAATTTTGCCGTCATAACAAGGCAAAGGTGGGTGACAAAATTGGGCCAAAGGATCTTTCTGATCCTCCCCACCCAAGCTGCAGAATAAGTTGTAATGGTCTATCTATCTAAAGTCGCACTACAATATAAATATAATGTTCATTTATAAAGTCTTGAAATTCACCACAGATACAATTTATTGCATATGACTGCTCCTGCTCGTCATAATGTATTTGGTAAATAACAATACACATTTTATTGAATTGGCA